>JAOBAY020070206.1:0-11825 GCA_025331085.2 Zoanthus sociatus | reverse complement strand
CCGTGATGCGCTGAAAAGATTTTTACTTTGATCATCAATCGAAGTTTGATGCAAATATTTTTACTTTGAGATGCACTGAAAATGTTTTACGTTATTTTAATCATCAATCGAAGCATTGCAAATTTTTAAAATAAAACTCCAGAATTTTCTCACGGGAGAAATCCCGTGACAACGGGTCATTATTTATTTAAATTACTAATCCCGTGCAGTCCCGTAGAATCCCGCATGGGTCGTCACGGGACGTTTTTTCACTGCTTAGTTGACGGGATACGGGACTACGGGTCGACGGGATCGACCCGCGGGATTGACCCGTAACCACGTTAAAATACATCTGGACAGCACTGTAAGTTAATATTGCTTAAAAATAAACTTTTGACTTATTTAAAACAAAACAAACATGCATACACTATTTAACATCAATTACAAAGGAAACGGCCCATTCTTCCTAGCCAGTGGCTAATGTTTAATTGCTTGATAGCTCAGATCTTGGTGTGAATCTCAAATTTGCAGAGGAGAAAACTGGACAAAAACTCAAGATTTGAGTCAGATTGAGATTGACAAAACTGAGTCTGTGTACGGAGCCTGGGAATTGATCCCGGGTGGTAGAGATGGAAGGTGCAAATAATGACCACTTTGCCAACCTACAATAACTCTCCTGAGTGATCATGAATTATTATAAAATTTAAGCAGGAAACTGCATTGGGTATTAGCTATGACCTAAATCATGTTTAACTCAATGACAGGTTGAGAAAAGCCTGAGAGATATGGAGGCTGCAAGTAACACAACTGATTTGCTGAACTCCTTTAAGAACCTTGGTAATAATCTCATGGAGTTGGCTAAACTCTCTGGAAAAAGACAAGCAGTAAGTGATGTAATAACAACCACAGTAGTTCTGAGTTAGATTATTACTTTTCTGAAAGAAAAACTAATTTTCAATGGTTTAGTGAAGTATTGTTATTTCATAATTATAATTACATATCATCATATTAGTCATGGATTTGTGTTAACGTTGTTGGATCCTTCTCTCCAGTCACTTAAAAAAGTCCTACAAAACTAGGATGCTAATTTGTTATGGAATATGTTGTTGAATCTCATACCCCACTCACTTCAAAAAGTTCTACAAAACTAGGATGCTTACTTGTCATAGAAGGTGTTGTTGGATCCTAGCTTCTCCTCGCTCACCTCAAAAAGTCCTACAAAAATAGGATGTTTATTTATCATAGAATATGTTGTTTGATCTTTCACCCTACTCTCTTCAAAAAGTCCTTCAAATCTATGTACTGTAGGATGCTTATTTGTCATGGAATGTGTTATTGAATCCATCTTCCCGCTCTCTTGAAAGAGCCATGCAAAACTACAAAAACGTTTTCTAGAATAGATGTGGATTTCCTTGCCATTATTTTGCTTAAAATAACAATATAAGCTAACGGTCTCTAAGTGCCCGATGAAAGATTTCATTTTCATTTTTTCTTTTTTAACAGGATTTGAAAGATGCTATTCGCCGGGATGATATTGCTGCAGCTCGTGGTATTCTAAAGGATGCAAGCAAGATGCTGCTATCATCATCAAAGGTAAGCATGCTCCCTGTGTTGGTGTAAAATAAACTGAAAAAGTCTCAAGCACGTTTATTGTGTTTAAATGTAAACTTGGAGACAAGGAGACATAAGGAATAAATCTTTTTGGTCATTTAATTCTTCAGGCTTTATTCTTAAAATAGAGACCTCACACACATCTATATCTACGTATGTAACTGGCCTTGTGGAAAAGACAAAACCAAGTTGTGGTTTACGGTTTAACACATAGACATCTGTCTTTATATACACACCTACCTGCATTCTAAAGAAAGGTGGATGGATCTATCTCAGCACCAGACATAAAGACGGGATTTTTAACATCGGTACAGGGGGATGGAGGAAGGGGAAGGGGGGATGGGGGCTTACAGATTTAGAGTAAAGGCTAAAGTGAGAGATTGACTATATGTGAACTATATGTGAACTAAATGCTCATCTTGAAGAGTCTCTGCAAAGGCTCCTGGACCATTTAAAATGTATCAGGGTTAGGATAAGTTCTAGAAAACTGTGATGATGCATCAGGAATTTGAGGAATCAAACTTTGAAATTACTCTAGATAAAAGTAGTCTTACAGTAGCTGTGTTGATAAATTCTGCTTCCTTGTTGCAACAATTACAAAGAAAAACTCTCAAAACGAATCGGCGGGCAAAGGTGTTATGGATTTCGGGTTGCCGCTAAAGAAGCGAGGGTGGGAAAATTATAAACTCTACTAAGGTCAAGATTCGCCTGTACGAGACGTGTGTGCTTTCTTCATTGCTATAGGTAAATCTTTCCTGACGTCATTGTTTACATTCTGCTTCATTAGCATACAACTCTAGGTAGCTAACGAACAAGTATTAATTAGCTTCGAGTTTAAAACTTGAGAAAGCTTGTCGAACTAACAAAAAAATGAAAATTTTGACGCTATTCAAGCAGTTTCTGAAAAGATATGGCGGTTCCAAAATACTTAAAACAGCTAGGTGGCAATGCCGTTAAGGAACCATACATTCTCTGTAAAATCTCCATTAGATCACAGGAACAGTGTTTAGCATAATTATCACTCTCATATTTTCAGAAGATGTTCATTTTACTGAACACTCTCAATATACAGTGCTTCGGTTTATTTAACCTTGTTAGAAGATGGCGCATTATACTAAAGAAAGGAAAATGTAAACAAAGATCTGCCTATAGTTCTCAGAGACACTGGCTGCGTTTGTTAAAGACGACAAAAAGTTTTAAAAATAGTTTTCACATGAGATGCATACGGAAAATATTGAAGCTAAAGTAGCAAGAGAATCGAAGGTACCGTTAAAGAAGTACCGGGGCTAGCACACTTGGAACTACAGTATGATAATGCAAAAACAGTTGAGATGGCTTGGGCATATCAAAAGAATGGACGACAGCCCTATTCTTAAGACAGTTTTTTTCAGCAAAGTTCGTGATGGCTTTAGGAAACAAGGTTGACTATTGTTTATGTACCATGACAACTGCAAAAGTGACATGATATCGTTTGATATGAATGTAGATACCAGGGAAGTGTGCGCAGCACGGCGTCCATCTTGGAAGGAAAATTTGACCAAGGGTATAAGGGTATTTGTAAATCATTTCAATAACTAGTACGTTCCTTTCGATTGGTGAACAAGTGTGTTTCTATATATAGCTCTATTAAGCACGGAAATGACGTGAGTGATGTGGTTGGCTGGGCTTAAAAATTGTTTTCTCTTCTTTCATTCTATATATACACACCGAACGCATTTAATATACTTTCATGTTATTTCATTAATTCTATGCGTACCCTATTTACGGTGTTAAACTTATCCATAGAGAAAATAATGCCCTGGGATCCCTGCAGTTACCTCATACATTACATTAACTGGCTGCGTTGCCATCGTGGTTAGTCCTTGTAGTGTAGTGGTCAACACGTCAGACTAGTAAACCAAAGATGTGGGCTTCGATTCCCGCCAAAGGGCTTAAAAATTGTTTTCTCTTCTTTCATTCAGTATTAATTGCAACTGACAAAAAGCAAATTTACTATGAGAGTCGACCAGTAAATTATTTTAATATCGGTAGAACAGGTAGATGACGAAATGCAGTATTAAACAATGTGCTTAATTTTCTTTGATAATAGGTTCTTTCTGGCAAGGTCCAAGGAAAGTAGTTGCTATTCCTCTGGAAACAGCTGGAGAATTGAGCGGTAAGAGAAAATTGTCTGCAGACCAAACTGGAAAGTCATCATCTGATGTAGATAGCTTTATGGTTGAATGAAAGAAGATGCGCGAGGACATAACCAAACTGAAGGAATCTAAACATGCTGAGAGTTCCGCTAACAGCCCAGTGCTGTTGCGTGAGAAAGGTGTGCATGACTTCCTGGTGAGAGTGTTCTGATGTAACATTTGTTTTGAAGTGTCTACCTTGCCTTCAGCGGCCTGCAGCAAATGTGAAAATATCATCAGTTGCATTCCTTGTGTAGAGCAGTGGCGACAGGATGAGAATGCATGTCCATTGTGTCGTTTTCAAGGAGAATACAACACAGTTCCCAAGCACAGCAGTACAGGAAGTGCTCAACACAGTCACCTGTGAGGTAGGAGAATCTACTGAACCAAGTGATGGCGAGTTCAGCAACTTTGGAGGGATTCAAGTAGAAAACAAGGCTCTGTAGCTTGAAGTAGTACAAACTTTCTAGTTACATGACACATGTTGCGTTTTCTAAGATGTTGTTAAGAATACAATCCTTAATGATTCGCTTATCGACCTTATCTGTCTCTATATAAACACAACAAACAAACTGTAATTGGCCTATATGCGACAAAGTATTAAGATGTATACCTCAGTATTTTGATGGATAACTGTTGAAATTTTTGTTTGCTATTAGCACTAATTGTCAAGAGTATTAATAGTTCACTGACACAAATTATTGACATTTTTAAATCGAAATTAAAACACTTAAACATTGCTTTGGTTTTCAGAAAAAAATAACTTTGGAGATGTATTTCTAGTACTACAAACAGTTACTACTCTCCTGTAAAGATCGTACGTGTAAAGTGTATGAAAAGTGAGAGAGAATGGGAAAAGGTAACATCAAGGAGAAGTTATTGTGTTTAATAAAACGGTTTCAAACTCTAAAACTGATAAGGAACAGATATTCATTATTGAATCATTAATTTTAGAGGTTAGGAGAAAGAACTGTGAAACCAAAAGGAGGCCATTAGGGGCTATACACGCACCGCCAGAGTTTTCGTTATGTCTATAAAAGAAAGAACGGCAATTTCAAAGGACGTCGGATCACCGTTCGCAAGTCTGTCGTGAATTAACTCCAAATGTAGATTTCTTTACCTGAAAGTTCTCTCCCTTTCCTGAAAAAGTGGTGGATCATTTTGTAAAGGATCTTCTCCAAAGCTGCTTTCTCTTGACAAACGACCACCGCATGCTTCATACATAGTAATAGCTTGCTCTGTGGAAGGAGCATGTTGAGGACTGATGGGAGATACGCGATTCGACAGTTCTGCTCTTGTATTAGGCATTCTGTGGCGGTCATCTGCAAACAGGTATAGTTAATACAATTAATTGCTAATATAAGTATTAAAATGAGAGTCAAATCGGGTAGTAATCAACTACCTTCAATGGGGTGCTCATTCTAGGTATTCACTGCTTTGGCTACTCCAACTTCAGCATCACAGATTGACACAAAAGAAACTCCAAACTTGTCAACTGGATCAGCCATATTGATTAAGAGCATCCTCTGTATATCAATAAGTGCCTCTTTCATAGGGTAGTTGGTTCTTTGATTTATCTTCACCCACTTCCTTTCAGCCGGAAGATTCTGAAAGGTTTATAAAGGTCACTATAAATCTCTGATAAGATACTTTAGCGGACATTTTTTCTAGTTTACCAATTCAATGTTATGAAGTGCCCTTAAGTATGTTTTAGCCTGGGAATATGTGACAGGACGAGCCTGCCAGTGAAGGAGGTATACCAAAGTAGCATTGTAAATATTATCTCCAACCACCCTCCCTTGTCACCAAAAGTACGTATTGTCGTAATGCAATTTCGGTGGCCACACGCACGATACTCTGGCCAAACACTTGTTTCTTTAAAATGGCTGACAGTAGACTAGTTCATTAAAAATACAGGAAGCTAATTAACGGATTGGGTGGGGAGGGTGTTTTCTGTTCTAAGTGGCTGCTAAAAGTATTACTTACGTCACTGGATCTTGTCTGGTAGTGAGGTTCACAGCTCTGATATCCACGATCTTCCTTCAGATAGTCTTGAATGAAAAGCAAGAGGCACCATTCAGTTCCGTGATCTCCTCTGACCATATCCCATATGCCTTTATTAAGCAACAAAGGTCTACGACAAATAAGTCAAAGTTGAATTTTAAAATTAAGCCTGGGAATTTTACTCTTTTGCACGAGCTATAGTATTTCTGATGAATTGGGCAAATTGTAGAAACAGAAGGTCAACAAAAAGCAAGCACTGCAAGTACAACCAAACAATTTTACCTGAATAGGCCTTCGTATATAACAATGGGATTCTTGACAGGCATTGTTAAAATGCAAACAATCTGACTACTATGGCCATCACTAAAGCAGACATGCGTGACACCAAAATCTTTGAGGTTCTCATTTTGGTCAATGTGAAGTTTGTGACCGTGGTATGGTGAATAATAAGGAACTGAATTTGCATGGCGAACCATATCATTTCATCGCTGCTCATGATAAACAGGTTTTACGCATCTTAAGGAGTTTTGTAATCTTCGACGACCAACTCTCATACCAAACCTGCTAAATGTAGCCGGATATCATCTTCCTTCCATAACTTGGACCAACCTATTTAAAATTCAAATCAAAATAAAAGTTATCTCACCTAGTTTACCGCCGCCTGGTTAGCTCAGTTGGTAGAGTGCCTGACTGCTGAGCGGTGGTCGAGCGCTCGTGCCCCAGACCAGACCAACACTCAGGGTCTTAAAATAACTGAGGAGAACGTGCTGCCCTTGTAATTATATCTGCAAATGGTTAGACGTTCAGGTCTTCTCAGATAAGGACTGTAAACCGTAGGCCCCATCTCCTGCATCTTCGATATTATGGCTGGAAGGGGACATAAAAGAACCCACATGCTTATCGAAAAGAGAAGAGCATGAAGTTCCCGGTGTTGTGGTCTGGCTTTTGTTGTTGTACTGAGGGTTGGGGTGGGAAATGCTCGGAGATATTAGCTATGATGGAGCTACTTTGTAAATCCGAGGGTAAATAAAGTAGTCACTTCACTTCATTTCACTAGTTTACAACTTATTGAGTCAAATAAAAAGAAAATGTAAGGGTCCTATTTCCCGATGATGTGGAGGGCCTGATGTCTTCGTATGGTAAAGTTTTCTTAAAATTTCTGAGTAGGAAATTCTGAAATGAAGTTAGGTCTTTAATTGTTGTATCTGTTGTTTCTTTATATTTTCCTTCTCTGATACCGTCATTTATCATTTCCTCAAGTTTATTGTTGTACACTGACCGGGACATTATTACGACTGAAGAATCTTTATCACCAGAAAGTACGGCGATCTCTGGATCTTGGGCAATTTCATGAAGGGTTTTCCATGTATTATCACTGGTTTTGTACACATTTTCAGTAAAAGAGTTACAGTTGTTGCGTAGGAAGAGCTTGAAATCCTCTTGTTGGTTTGATGGGACATTGATCTTAACTTGCTGGTACAATGATTCAAATTCTGTTGCTAGATTCACTTTGATGAAGCGGTTTTTGTCGACAAAGCTGTGGTTGAGACCAAAGCGCAGACTTTTCATTACTGAGTTTGGTAAACTTTTGTCAGTTAAGTTAAAGATAGGAACAGTGAGATCTTCTAGTTTTTTCGTTCTTCTCTTTTGATTAGCGATAAGGTTGGAGATCTTCTTGTTTTTCGTTCGAAAAGATTCGTTTCTTTCTTTGTAGAGGTCATTAATGGCCATGCGACGAAGGAGTTTGAAGCCTCCTTTTCCGTAGACTCTGCAACAAGCGTTTCTGACCTGTTCATAGTCAGCGTTGATCAAAGTCTGGAGTTCCGCAGGTTCCGAAGTCTGCAATCCGCAGTTTAGTAACACCCTATTTTAATAAAATTTAAAAAAATATTTTTTATCATGAAAAATTGTTTTTTTTACTTTGAAAGCTAACAGCAACACCCAAATTTTCAAAATAAAGGGGAAAAGCTTCTAAAAAGTTAGTTTATCTCCAGTACTCAACTTTAGTATGGTATTCTAGCCAGCAGTTGTGATCCTTCTGGATGCATAAGAATACATTATACACCCTGTAAAATACGCTCGGGCGTGGCACATATGGAACTGGGGGTGTCCTGTCTTTGGGAACATCATTGAATTCATTCTTATGAGATTTTCTAATTCTTTTGCTGCAAACAACACAATTTCCCCTATTTGGGAGCATTTCAGGCATATGTGCACCCACATTTTGGAGTCTTATCCCCTCATTTTTGGTGCATTTGAGGCCTTTGCTTGGATGCGGGAGTTTCCTGTCAGGCCTTCAGCTAACTCATACCTGAAGTCCAAGGCAACCCTCCCAGGTCTGTTTGTTCCCTTCCTTTTATGGCATTCAATTACAAAAGCATTGTGAATTGCAACCTCCATCTCATGAAAATGAATACGACGGTACCATTTCGCTGTTTTCCTGATAGAAGTGTAGTATCGGAGCATTTGATCTGCTTGATCAAGTCCGCCCATGTAACTGTTGTAATCTTTCTACAGTGGAAGGCAAGGCACATCTCCAGTTTCCCCTCCCTCTCCTGCCCCCCTACGCCTAACAACCCTTGCCACAGCATTTTCCCGCAGTGGAAATTTAGGGGGGTGAATGGTAGACAAAAAGTATACAGCTTTATTGTCTAACCAAGCAACAGCAAGGAGGATCCCACTCATTCGCCACTGGTATGTGCCCCTAGCTAACCCCCTTGTCCCCTCAAAGATAAATTCCTTTGGGAAATTCTTTCTTGAACCTTTGATGGTTCCACAAGCATAAATCTTCTTGTCATACAAGTACTGATAAGGATCCACGCTGGTGTAAATATTATCAGTGTACAAGTGATGACCATAATCCTCCCACCCTGCACACAACTGTTTTACCACCCTTGTGGCTAAACCCACCTCTGCCCTTTCCCCTTGATTTCTCCCAATATACAGTCGTTGTCTGTAAATATATTTACTCTATGAATCAGCTAACACCCAAACCTTTATGCCAAATCAAATAGGCTTGCTAGCAATGAACTGTCGAAATGACAGGCGTCCCCTCCAGGGAATCATACATTTATCAATCGATATGTTTTTGTGGAGATCAAAAGTATTTTCCAAGTTAGGAAAAATACGTTTTAGAAATGGCCTTATTCTGTGTAGTTTGTCATGTCCAGGTTGACCTGCAGGAACAATAACTGAATCATCAGAGACATGTAAATAACGTAAGATTTGAAAGAACCTATTTCTAGACATAATTTGGGCAAAGGATGGTACATTGGTCGACCATTTCTTCTGCCGGTACATTTGAGCCTCTGGTAATTTGACAATTCCCATGGCAATGTTTAGACCAAAAAATGCTTTCAGCTCCTCCAAGGTAACATCCTTCCAACTCCTGAAATTTTATTTCAGGACACTTTGCTCGATTTTCATGGAAGAAATTAAATACTGAAGTAGAAGGGAAGGGTAATGCTTGTGGGATGTGGCACAAGGAAAAATAGCAACTGTGTGCTCGTACGTAATCTGACGCCACTAGTATGGGCACTATGGCCACGTTAGCAGCGATCATTACCTTTAAATGTACAGAGAGTTGCATAATTGCATAATGAGGGCGCGTAACTTGAGTAGCTCCGCTATTTTGATCATTTTTCTCCTTTTGCAAGCAATATCAATCCACGACAAGCCAGCCAGTAATTTCCAAGGTAACACAGAACACTTTGAGCAAGCCTCAACATTTGTATCACTGAACACTGAGCTGGAAATCATGAATCTTTCCCAACGAAACGCAAATTTACAAACATCTCATCAAATATTCTTAGCTGAAATTTGCATCAGCTATGTTGACCTCTCTTGGGACGCTTTTTTACATTCAAGAAAATTGGAAAAATTTGTCAGCATTGTTATCAGAAGCAGTGGTGCATGGGTGAGTGCAAGAAAGCGAAAATGGTTGAAAACACCGACTTCATATTATTCAAACTGCACAGCCATTTTCAATTGTTCGTCTTCTGCAATTCTATTGAGTGGAGATGTCCATCCACATCCAGGTCCACAAATACCAGTTAGAATAACAAAAAATCGTTTTAATTACAGAAACAAGTTACAAAAAGAGTACCAAACTGGTCATAGACGGGTTAGTGATAACTGCATAAGAGTAAAATTGACGAATTCGAGTGCAGCGGAGCATAAAAACCAAAACAAACTTTTGAAAATAGCCCACCTCAATGCCCAGTCACTCAAATGCAGACACCATTTTCTTGAAATTAAGGAAATGGCATCCCAGAAAGACTTTGATATCCTGTCTTTCTCGGAAACATGGTTTAATTCTACTGTTTCTAATGCCTCTATTGAAATTGAGGGTTACAGAGTTTATAGATTGGACCGGATTGGTAAAACCGGTGGTGGCGTCTGTGCTTACATCAAGAACAGTCTCAAGGCCAAAATTATCAAGGATTTAACAGGGATATCAGAGTCCGGTTTTCATCAATTATGGCTTCAAGTACAGAACAAAAAATTACGTTCTATCCTTGTCTGCATTGCCTACAGACCTGAGATTGGCCTGGAATGCCTCCAAAATGACCTTATGCCCAATTATGTCAAGGCTTTGTCCCTCAACAGAGATATCGTGTTGACAGGCGATCTGAACTGCAATCTTCTAACCGATAACCCTAAGGGAAATGCATTACGATCTTTCTGTGCCGAAATCAACTCAACACAGCTAATAAACAAACCAACTAGAGTAACAAAGACCTCCAGCACCCTAGTGGACGTGGTCATGGTCTCAAACCCAGAGCTAGTTAAGCTTAGTGATATCATTGACTTGACCATAAGTGATCATTTTCTGGTCTTTGTTGTTCTCAATCTAAGAAGGCCAAAATTGTCTCCGAATTACATCATCACGAGAAGTTTCAAGAACTATTCATCGGAAAAATTTGCTAATGAAATCTCACAAATCGACTGGGACATTCTTGATCTCCTACCAACAGTGGATGAAAAGCTGGACGCCTTTAATTATTTATTCTTGACTTGTTTGGAGAAACATGCACCCGTGAAGAAAATAAGGATAAAACATAGAGCTTGTCCCTTCATGACAGATGATATAAAACAAGACATTATCACCAGAAACCGTCTACATAGATCTGCTAGGCGCACTGGATCTCCAAATGATTGGAAAGCTTTCTATAAATTGAAACGTGATATCAAGCTAGCCTTAAAGAATGCTGAGATAGCATATTACAACAAGCAGGTAACAGAAAACAAAAACAATGCTGCCTCCATCTGGAAAACTATCCGACAGGCACTACCACGGAATGCGGGCCATTCGGTTCATTACACCAAAGACACGGATGTGCTTGCTGAAGAATTTAATCAATTTTTCATCTCAGTTGGGGAAGCAACCGCTCATTCTGCTGCAAATCTTGCATCAACTCATGGATTAGCCACGTATGAAGTCACTCCTGTAGTTTTTGAATCTACCGAAAACCTCTTTATGTTTCAACCTGTTAGCTCCACTGAAGTCAAGAAAGTGGTAATGCAGATGCCTTCAAATAAAGCTCCAGGATTTGACAAAGTTCCAATCTCAGTAATTAAAGATTGTCTCCCTCACATTTTGCCAACGATAACCGCTCTCATTAATAGTTCCTTCGCAAATAACACCTTCCCAAAGGCTTGGAAAAGATCAGAAATAGTCCCACATCTAAAAGAGGGAGACCATGAACAGCCCTCAAACAACAGGCCGATTTCACTGTTACCAGCCTTATCAAAAGTTTTAGAAAGGATTGCACATAATCAGTTTACAACCTATCTGACAAACCACAACAGGATAACCCCCCACCAAAGTGGCAATAAGAAACTGCATTCGACAGAGACACTAGGCCTCCTGGTCAGTGATCACATCTACAGGGCAATGGATGACAAAAAGGTAACAGCCATGGTTTTAATAGATCTAAGCAAAGCCTTCGACAGCTTGTCCCATCCTGTCCTCATGACCAAACTTCACAATCTTGGTACCTCAGGAAATGCCCTAGCCTGGTTTAAAAGTTATTTGACAGAGAGGCCACAAACCAC
>JAOBAY020070195.1:0-11826 GCA_025331085.2 Zoanthus sociatus | reverse complement strand
ATAAAAACTTTGGGGAAAAACCATTATTTTTATCCCACCCCCAGCCCCAATCCCTCCTCCCTCTCTCTATCACAAAATGTTTGGGCTCAAGTTGAACAACGCTGCCCCCCAGCCAAAAATAGCTTCGTATGGCCCTGACACCCCAATAAATTGTAAAAAAAGATGAAGCTCAAAAGTGATTACAATCTAATTTGTTTTTAGGGTTAGTGTTATTTCCTCTTATTATGCTAAGAAAGATGTGAGTAGAGATATTGCCATGCAATAAATGTATGTGTGCATTTTCGTGGACAGCCTTATGTATATTTTCGAATATCAATACATTAATGTTTGCATGGATCCCCATAACACTTTATTGCTGCAGAATGTCAGACCCTAATCTCTGTGGGAATATATAATTTTCAATAACCGATGGTAATATGCAGCAGTTTTTAAAACCTATTCAACAATAATAATTTTCTCTAAATGAGCTATATTTCATTAGCACTCCGATTAATACCAAAAATAAATATCCATGTAATCTATTTCTAAATGCATTAATATAACTGTGCTGTGGCGGATCCAGGGGTGGTTCGGATGGTTCGATCGAACCCCCTAAATGGAAAGAAAAAACATTTTAACAAGTGCAGTTTCTGAGGAAAAAACATAAGTGAACGCAACAAAATGCCAATCTAAACTTTGATCTATATGAGCGCTTCCTTTTTTATTTGTCTACTTGGAAAAATAACAATTTCGTTATTCACTCTCCTAGCCCCTAAGTGGTCACTTTCGGAAATTACTGGAGTAGGGTCCCCCTCTTCGTTTGTAAGTTTCATTTTCTAGGGGTCAATTGATCTCTATTATTATGAAGACTTAAACGTAGTCCATGTTTAATAAAATTGCTTTGAAAAGAGATAGTTTGTTAAGGTATTAAACCGTCCACCATAATCCCTCAAAACGCTGGAAATCGCATTTCCGAGGACTTAGTTTTCAAAATTTCTCGCGGGAGCATGCCCCCGGATTTCCCCCTCCCCCCTCCTAGATGGGTTCGCTTTCGGTGGCTCATTTCTTTGAATCCCCCTTTTCAAAATCCTGGATCCGCCGTAGCTGTGTGGTCTGGTTGCCTCAGTTGTAGTTGTTTTAAACCACAATGTCCCAGGTTCAATTCTCTGCCTTGCCAAAATTGTAATTTTTGTGTAAACATTTTTCCCCAAAGCTGACTCAATTTTCCAGCTTTAGGAAGTCAGTAAATTGAGTGCCCGTGTCTGCTGGAAGCTTATTGGTGCCCCAAAGTCTGCCATCCTTTCAACACTACACAAACCAGAATGAAGTTCAAATACCATGATTCGTTTGTTTTGGTTGAGATTTTAGCTTTTATGTAGCACAAAGATATTTAGTACAAACAATCTTTTTTCTTCAATCATAGAATGCAATGTTTATAATATAAATTTAATGAATGGTGCTAATGCTGCCATTGGCCGAGGAGCTACCGTCAACATCAACCAAACAACCACTGATTCTCTGAAAAGCACGTAAGTTTAATACAGATGTAAAGTTTGTTTGTGAAGAAGTGAAAGCTTGTTATTTCAAATACAAATAGCAAACTTTTGTGTGTTGAATGGAACCAAAAACTGAAAACCAAAAATAGAAAGTCAATAAAAGCTTGGAATACCACTTTAGGTTCTCGCAGGATAGGAAAAAACCATGATCATCTTTCTCTCTTCCTCTGTATTCCTAGGTAGAATTAACATAAATCTTCCACAGACTAGTGTTTTCCATCTCGCCTTGCTCTTTATGTTTTTCTTGCATTCAGTCCAAGTGCTGTTTTTTGCTTTTATCTCTGCCATTTCGTGTTCTCAGCCAGCCCCTTTTTTCTGTTTCCCCTGTGGATTCCACCCCAGTGCTACTTTGGCGATGTTTCTATCTTCTTTCCTCACTGTGTTTGTGTCCAATCCATCTCCATGAACTCCTCTTTATCTCCATTGCGATGGGCTCTTGTCCAATTTTTTTTTATACAGCTTTGATTATTATTTAAAAGAGTTTGTTTGTGTCATTCACTGCCAACGTTGCCTTTTGCCCGTTTGAGTCGCATCAAATAAGCTACTAGCGCACATGTGCCATCAACACTTGATTATCATCTTAAGTCACATGCCACAAGCAATGTGCTTTCATTGTCACATTTACTGTTGTTTTGTTTCTTTTGCTAAGGTAACAAGGTCAACCAAAATTTCAAATCTATAAATCTTCCTCTAGAAAACAATGCCTTTCTCAGTGTTTCTGGTAGCAGTTTGTTAATATCCACCTGTACCTCAACATTTCCACAACAATAGATACCCTCATAGCAGTTTGTTAATATCCACCTGTACCTTAACATTTCCACAACAATAGATGTCCTCATAGCAGGTTGTTAATATCCACCTGTACCTTAACATTTCCACAACAATAGATGTCCTCATAGCAGCCGCTACTTTGAAAATTGTACACATGGAGACGAGGTTGAAAAATATTTTTGCACACTCTGACTGGTTTCATGTTATCAAATGTTGTTAAAACATGTTTTTCGTTTCAAAACTTGCAAATTTTGTTCATAGTGATATAAACTAAATGGCATCAAGAAACAATGACATGCTGTTTTTTTGCTGTCAATATTACAGCACTTTGAGTCACTTTGTTGATAATGTTGCGATCACATACACTGTCAGGAAAAAATTTGAAGTCGTCATGCTTTTGTCATTACAGTATGTTATTATTTTGAAAGTGTGAATCAGACTTTGATTATTACATGTTCTTAATAGATTTTTCTCCTAAGAATATTTTTCAGCACTCTTAGAATGATTATTATAATGTAATTTGAAATGACTGATTTTTTTACACCTTTCAGTTTTTATTAATTTGAATATCTCTTGTTCCGTCGGTCCACTGTTTAAAACTTCAGAATCCCAGACTCACAAAATGATGATGAAGGTGCTGAAGAGCAAATGCTCGGGCAAAGAAACCTTTCTACTGAGAATGTGTCTAATCCGGGCAATCTGCCTGAACAAAGCCAAACAGGTAAAGTCATTGTGTCAATAGAACATGTGCACATACATGTACGCATGTAAATACATCTTGTGTTAGATGACTAAGCGTTCCGTTGAGTTAGTAATATACATCTTTTTTTTGGCATGTGTTCACGTGAGTTGTCAATATACAGGGTGTCTCAGAAGATTGTGCCCCGTTTTCAAGACCCATACTAGTCGCTTACAATTACAAACATTTTACAGTATCTACGTATTATTTATTTGTATTCATATTTGTTCACATATACAAACATTAGTACCCGGACTGGTCGCCTTTACTTTTATAATGTTTTTTATACGCTGTAACATTGAGTGCGACAGAGTTTGTAGTGTGTCGCCAGGCTTGGCGGAGACGGAGACGCTTCTTGGGCTCACTCATTGTCTTCCGTGGAGGATCCCTGTAAACCATCTCGTCCATGATACTCCAAACATTCTCAACAATGTTAAGATTTGGACAATTAGGTCCAAAAGTCCACTTGAGTATAAAAGTAATGAATAAAAGAATAAAATTAACGATGTAAATTGATCATCAAAGAATATTAGAAGCACTTTATTTACCCGTAAAACAATCTCAATAATAAATTAGAATAAAATCTAATTTGCCAGTCTAGCAAAAAATTAATACTCTAAGTCCAAAGTTTTTTTTATACAGAACTTTATTATTTTATACGTAATATACATTTTGTGTTAGTTTAGTGCAGGTTAAATTACCCTAGATAATCTCTTTATCTTTACAAATATCTTGTTGTACTTGTTTCTCAGATTTCCTTGTTATTGAGCATTCACTTCAATTTATACTTTTTGTGAACACTAGTTCGTGTATTTACAGTATGTCTTACTGACATGAACTCACATTTTACTTCATAAAATGATTTGCTATCTTTAAAGAAAAAGCTATAATTAATACATGTATTAAAACATTCTTATAAAAATGATATAGCATAAAAAGACTCTTGTGTATAAAAAAATTGATACCGAACTGGTTTAAGCTCTGTGTTGTTTATGTTATAGACAATAATCCCACTACGAACATCAATATTAACAACGATGGAGGAACAGTTGTTATAGGGGAGAAAACTTGTACAATCATCTCACCGTAAGAAATGTATAACTTACTTGTTTGTTTTCTTAGTTGATAATTACGGCTAGTTACATCCGGAACGCACGAAGATTAATGAATTGCCCGAAAAAAAAAATTAAGAGAAATATTTAAGAGTGGGCGTTTTACTAACACGAATATTTTTAGAACGCTATGGGTAAAGGATATCAGTACGTGTGTTCTTTTCCATTTCTGATTTCATTTTAAGCATAAAGAAGAAGCACGGTTTTATCGCTGTCCTAATCTTTTTCTTTCATTCAGCTTTTTAAATGTAACAATTTCTACTGACAACCTCGCAAAAAATACTTTATAAGCAAGTTCAGAATTCCTATAAGAGGTAATAACTTCTGTACAAGAGACTCGTAAGAACTTACTCAGTTTGTCATCCTTCCACTTATCGCTAGTTTAGGCAGCCATTTTGCCCCTGAGAGGCCACGTGTTATTTCGGTGCACTCAAAGATGGCGGCTATCGCGAATAGGGTTATTGGAAAGCTAGCCATCCAGACTCTAGTATGAGTTGTAATAACACCAGGCGTAAACTGAATTAGACTGAACTTTAGTATGAAGAATCTTTCAGTTCGATAGCAAAACTGTATTTTTTCCCAGTTTTGGGTTTCAAGTTATTCGCTATAGTAGTAAGTTTGACAGTTATTACTGTGAATGTTGATTTTCAATATTCCTTTATTCTCGTTTAAATTGTTCTTTATTCTCTGGTGTTTTCACTGATGACTTCGGTTTTCGTTATCACTGTCAATTATATGATATGCACCGAGGTTGTATGCCGAATGACATTATATAATACGATCTTCGCGGTTATGAACGCAATTTAAGCAATTGCGAAAGAGAAACCTGAAAAACTGAATTCAGACTTCAATTATGGGACTCGAACCCGTGACCTCTGTGATACTGGTGCAGTGCTCTAATCAAAGGAGCTATGAAGCCAAGTCTGTTGGGAGCAGGTCAATTTTAGTGGGTCCATCTATGGCATTTAATGTTGAACAACAATTATATGATCACTATTATTATTATCATTAACATTATCTAGAAATGCTTTCAGCAGTGACAGGTAATTTAATTTTATTGCTTTATATATTTAGTTTAAAATCCAGTGTTCAGAACCGATTGTTGCCATTTCTGTTTGCTTTATGTGGTATTTATTTTTTGCCTTTTTCTGTTTGTACCAACACTAGTACTACGTTAGTTTCCAGTTCGAGAACTGCATTTAATAACATTACTAATCCAAGCTAATTGATAACTTAATGCTTTGTCCCCTGTTAATTCATTTTCTATCATTATTTGCTTGTTTTGAATAATTTTGAAATTAGCCTTCTGGTAACTGATGGGATCCAAAGAAGAAATCCGATATGAGACACTGTCACAGTCATGCGCAGTGTGTATATCCTGCTGTTTTGGCGGGCCGCCCTTAATTACGTCTTACAAATGTCATGCACGGTTTCGAGATAAAGATAGTTCTCCTTTACTAGGTATTTTGATCATCTAAATCCTTTACGAGCCTAGTGGCCCATGGAGCCGGTGCTTATCTCCGGTTTCTGTAGTCCTGAGCGGATGAGAGTCTGACTCCCCCTGGATGGGACACTAATCAATCACAGGTTAGCTCCCAGCAAATGCTGTTACTCATTTACCTACCCTGGAGGGATGGAAAGCTGAGGCGGCTTAGGGGTAAAAGAAGGTCACACAAATATTCGAATCTCTGCAAACTGCCGGGACCGAACTGGGGACCTTATGGTTGGAACTAAAAGCAGAGATCTTACCAACTGCGCCAACCACGTCCGCCCTTTTGATCATCTTGTGCAAAGTTTATCTCCAACTGTTTTATCATGACCGCAGGATTCCATGAGATTTGACGTAAGACCTGTAACCCGCCAAAACGGCGGGATGTACATGAAATTAATCAACTACCGACATTTTTATTCTCCTTTTGTGTTTCATGTTTTCTTCCCTTTTGCAAATAGCACAGCGTACCTCATAGAATGATCAATTTTAGTTAGGGTTACGGTACACTTTGAAAGTTCGCTTTCAATGTCAGAAAATATCTTTTCAAATGCGAATTTTGTTTCTTTATATATTTCAGTTAAAAGTTTTTTCGAAGTCAACAAACAAGTTGCCGGTATCATTTCAAATGCGTTTTTCTCGATACTAATTTTAACACTACTTGCGTCTTATCTTGGAACAGAGATTTTGGCTGTTCTTAGTTAGTCCGCGTTTTAAATAATACGTGAACTTGCTCGTATAAATGGTTTCGCGTCCTAAATAAGACGTGAACTATAAGTGCGCTCCACAGAAACTGTCTTCTTAGCAAAAGTGTCTTTCCTCACAACTAGATGCCGTAATTGGCTACACAGTTTTACAAAACTTGGAAGTTGGCAGTAAATTTGGCATCCTCCATCTGCAACATGTTGTTGTATTAATCTTTCGATCGCTTTCTTTCGGCTCGTCTCGGATTTAATTTGAATTTTTCATATCCAACGCTAAATTTTTTAATCATCCTCAACAGCGCAGCCTTCAGAAGAAGTGAAGACTTCACAGAAGAGAAAAAACAACTGAAAAAGTCTCTTCCTTCTTTAAAATGATGGAACGATTTTCTTTCTGCAGCGCGCCATCTTGGATTGCTGCTATTAATGGCGTTGCTATTGGCAACTTTCGCCTGCAAACGAAGCTGTAGCGAAATAAGACGCGAACCATTTCTACGAGATATTCGCGTCTTATGTAGGACGTGAACGTATAAATGGTGCAGTTCGTGTCTTATATCTAAGACGCGTCTTATTTTTTCCGTTGCATGACCCTCACGTCTCTCTCCCATATAAGATCGCCGATCTTACACAACTCTGATAAACCATTCCTTTCATCTTAAGCAAGAACTTTTTTGAGTTTAGCAACTCTCCACATTCCTTGAGCTTCACCCACACAATTCTCGCTCTTGCTGTCACAGCTGCCTCACAACCACCACTTGCATTCACTCTATTCCCCAAATAACAAAACCTTTTCACCGCTTCCACCTCTTCACATAACTCCTCCACCGGCCCCACTAATCCATTAGCTTGTTTCTTGCATCTTCCACACACAAAATCTCTCCCCAGCCTCGGAGTCACTCTCTTTTCTTTCGCACATCTACCATGTATCCACTTCACACATTTCACACACAGCACTGAATTTACCAATACTCGCTTCCCGTAAATGTCACATGGATCTATCTTATTTACAGTCACTTCACCTTCTGCACCACTCACTAACACTTTTGTCTTCCCGCAAGTTCACCTTCACCCCCTTGCTCTCGAATGCCTCCTTCCATTTCCAGAACTTCTTTAAGCTAATTACTTAATATGTATAAGTTATAATCTACTTAATAGATATAAGTTATAAATTGAAAATACCGTAACCTTGCACAAATGAATGAAAAGCGACATTAACAATTGGTATACCGTTATGGTTGTTAGGATAGAAAATGGATCAGATGGCGCCAATCCATTCCCGTTTGAAAACAAAGCACCGGATAAAGATAATGAGAAGTCGGATGTCCAGGAGACTCCTAAGCTAGTTCGAGTGAAACTCGAGAAATGACGTGAAGTAAAAGGCTATGAAGAAAAAACAGTCGAGTGTAGTGTCAAAAGAAAAAGGCTTACTGTCGTACATCACTTAACTGGTTGTGGTATAGTTTCTTGCTGGTGTAAGTTTTCTTCTGTTCTCGTAATGGAGCGTTCTTTATGATAGACTTCTCGAAATTCAATGGTCAAAATGTTATGTTACATGTAGTTTACTCAGTGTTGGTCATAACTTGAAAAAAGAAAGTCATTTGTAACTGTTGTAACGATAAACCACGACATTTAAAATATCAATACTTAAACCGTACTATCAATACAAATGCAATACGATACGTAAACTGTGATATCGATTGGAATCCGATAGGATACGTAAAACGTAATATCAATTGGAGTCCGGTAGGATACGTAAACTGTAATATCGATTGGAGTCCGATAGGATACGTAAAACGTAATATCGATTGGAGTCCGATAGGATACGTAAAACGTAATATCGATTGGAGTCCGATAGTATACGTAAACTGTAGTATCGATTGGAGTTCGATAGCATACGTAAAGTGTAATATTGACGAGAGTGCAATATGATACGCCCAGCCCAGGCTCAGCTGAAAGTTAATTCTTATAAAAGAACGTGTATTGGTTATTTTAAACACTCGTATTTTAAACGTAATGTGAACTAACTATAGAAATAAAAGGAATCAGTGTGTATGTTATAGGGGCAGATTAAGAAATTAGAACTGTATTTTAAGATTCTTTACAAGATTTAGAGTTTAGTTTATCAAATTAGATGTTCTGGAGATATACATTTTTGCAGCAAAATCGTATTGTGCCAGTAAATTGCTTATAAAGTTATAAAGAGTGCTGTTGTATCCGCTTGGGAACTAAGTTCTTAATAAAACTTATCAAAACCCCGTTACCGTATGTATGTTGTGTGTTAATTGGTATTGTGATTTGACTTCACGTATCAAGTCCTTTCTACCTTGCTAAATGCCTACTAATTGGGGACACCATCTTCACCACTTTAAGCTAGACGGAGATAGTTCACATGACACACACACATAAACACAGAAGTCTCCAAGAGCTCTCGGACTCCTCCTTATCCTAGAAGACGCGAAGGTCCCCACAATTTGCAGAAATTAGAGCAAAACCAGAACCTCAAATTTTTCAAGACCCGGAATGAAAGAATACGAGTAATTATGTAACGCGTGTCGCATACGTATTACGTTTTCTTAAGTTCCTTATGGTATTAGAGTTCATTTAATACATATTTTATAAAGGCCACCATTATTTTCATACCTTTTATGTTGTAAATACAGTCCTCCTGATGTTTTATCGGCTTTTGATTCACGAGCTTATAAAATGTGTCCCGCATAAATTTATCTTTCGCTGATCAGCAGATGAAAATTTGATCAAGAAACTTTTCCAGGATGTTATAAAATGACATTCAAAGTTTCAGTGTTCATTTTAAGCGAGTCATGCATCACATTCGACCAAGAACCACACTGAAACACTAGTATTTAGCCGGCCGCGGTTAAATATATTGAAAGTGATTGTCATTGTCCTAACAGAGCAGAAGTTTCTTGAGGCCCATAGTTGATGAAGTAAGCAACATGTTTACTTGTTCCGGTATCAGCTCGGGCTTCCTCTGTTTCTCAGAATTGATGATCACTCGATCTAAACTAGAGCGGGGAAATTCCCGCAATTATGTTAGAATAAGTCCCCGATTGATGATGGAAGTTTTACGGTAAAATTTATAAATTATGTTTAAATAACTTTTCTTAAAATTTTGTTTTTAAATAATGTTTTTAATATATCTTAATGCCAGTTATACCATGACTGAATTTCTGGAAGTTGAAACAGTAATAGTTGATTTAAGATGGCAATCAGATTGAAAAATGTATATAAATATGAAATTAATATTAGCATAGATGTTGAAAGTTGGGATGCAGCTAGCAGTCTGGATATGCCGAATATCTATGTAGCATGAGCTGTTGCGTTACCGAGCACGAAGCCCGAGGCAATCGATTCTATTAGGCAAGGTTAAGTTACCGCTCAGTTTCAGTGCGCAAGAAGTAATTCTTATCATGATATCATAGGGTTTATTTCAGTAAGCCAACGTGATCATTAAAAAATATTGATATCAGTAGCTAAAAATATAAATATAAATCATTTAAAATATTTAAGTAATCCCCGAAAATTGAGCAATTGAAATATTGAAATACTTTAAAATGCTGGGGTTGAACAGCCCTAACGATTTGCATATCTCAATATCACGCCTAAACAATTCGATAAGTTAGCATCATTAGAATAGGACTTCATTGCTACTTCTATTTTAACACAAACAAGCCGTGAGCTCGTTTCTGTTTCTAAGAGTATATATCAAGTTTGAATTAGTGGACTTGAAAGAATGCAGGTGTTAAACAATTACAAAAAATGTACAAGTACACTGAATAGAAATGTGCATGAACAGTGTGAGTTCAAGATAATGTAAAGTTTTGTAAAGGTTTTGTTAGTAATAAAATAATTGTAAAGTCACGAAGACATTCAGTGATAAAAATAATTAGACGCATAAAATGCGTAAACTCGGGCTTTTCTTTAGGACTTAATTCGAACATAAATTTAGTTTCGAAATGAAAATAAAAAAAAATTCTTTTTAACAAAAAAATTGTGCGAGAGTCACAAAGTTTTTTACTGTCAGAGGAAAGAAAGAAACTGCAACAATATTTTCAAGTAAACAAATAACGTGACTGCAGCGCATAAGCCATAACGTAGTAGAAGTTCCAAATTCAATTACTGTGTGAAAACAGTTTGATACTTCGATAAAAATGATACTCCACTTTTTCAAGCAACAAAGAACTATTGCATGTTCGCATGAAATTGCAGCCACACTAGAAAACTTTGGTCACGTTGAAATGGCGATTGAAATATTTGTTATTTTGATTTTACACGTCGATCAGTGCCAGTTGAAAAACATACAGAGCTTTTGCTTTCAGATACAAACAATTCATCTGTGGGAAATGAACAGCCTTCACAACCGTGATGGAATTGTTTCAAAAATAGTAAGTCTTTCATTGAAGTTTGCGGTTTATAAATTTAGCTCAGCTCCGCTTTAACAAATTCAAGTCAATATGTTGATACTATCTTGCTATTTTTGAAATAAAAAACAACCAGCGAACTGCGAACTATAAACACCGCAGCGAAAAAAACATATCCTACCTTTACATGAAACAGTATTTCTTGACGACGTGTAAAAATAAACAGTAAAGATGTTGAGCAATGTTTTAAAAGCTACAGTTCATTGTTTACGTAAACAAGATTGTTATTCCTTTGTTCCCTGCACAATTTCTCCGAACAATCGTCAATAAACCGCATCAATAGAATCACATTTAAATTTAGTCATATCTCTATGAGCACTATGTTGTTTCTCCTCGCTCTGCCTATTAATCCAGAGCGCTAATTGGCTAATATTTTTAAATATTAAAAGGAGCTAGCTGTCAAACACTGCGTTTTGTAACCTGGCCGGGCAGGAAAAAAACGAAGCCGGATTTATAACTCGGGCTTTCCACAGGAAGCCCGAGTAATAATAACGAATTTGTTTAGGTGGCACGTTTTTCCATTGACCAAAGGGCAACTAATTGGGGGCACCATCTTCACTACCCTAAGCGGGTCGATGGAGACCTTTCATATACATATAACCACAGATATGTCTCATAGGGCAAGTTTGTTTAACTGACTAATGGGCTACTGATTGGAGGCACCATTTTACCATCTCCTGAGTGGGTTAACCTTTCACACACACACATACAGACATAGATAAACACGGATATGTCTCGAGGCCCTGCAGTTTAACATTCTTGTCTGCTAAGACACGAAAGTCTAACCATTTGCAAAGGTAGCACCTCAATTATTTTAAGACTGAGTTTTGGTCCGGCTAGGCTGGGAATCGAACCCGATAGATTGGCACCTTAACATCTAGGCTATAAACCAGACGGCGGTATCGTCATGAAATTCTCCCAACCGTGTACTCTCGGAATGAACATTGCAGGCCCGTACGCAGGAATTTTGCTGGGGGAGTGCGAACAAAATTTTTGGGACCACCTCCCCCCCCCCTGACATGACGTCATTTTATCCCAAC
>JAOBAY020070184.1:0-11827 GCA_025331085.2 Zoanthus sociatus | reverse complement strand
GATGAGGCCACTATTCTTAGAACTAACAATAACTGGCGACAAAGGAAAATTCTTGAGGCTTGGGAAATAAACTGTGCAAAAGACCCCCTCAACCGAGACGATGGAGCACTACTCCCTAAGGAGTATTTGTATTTGCCTATTGCAGAAAAGAAAAATTGACACTAACTTTAGAATTTTAATTACCGTTTTAGTTTATATGTTAGCTTTCGTGTAAAAAAATGTTTATCTTTCACTTCCCCTGATGAAGGTTATTGAATACAACCGAAACGTCGGAAAACGTTTTTATTGTACATAATTAATATTTTAAACACCAGAGTAACATATATTTTTTTTTAATATGCCAAGGGTATGTTCGTATATATATATAAGATTTGTAGAGTTAGATTATTTGGTCGAAGAAGACATTTATTTCAACTCAGAGTTTCATGTCTCTCGCAAACCAATCATCAGGCAATTTGTACCTTTTTGAAAGTGTATATCACCCCTAAGAGGAGAGACAGTGGTCTGAAAGTCGTGTTTGAGCAAATTAAAATGCTCAAAATTCTACCTCAATATCAGTTTTGGTTTACAACTCAGATATATAGGATCAAAACTTTATGCAAATTTGATGATGTCATGATGACGTGGCGAGAGGTAGAAAGTGTGCATGCTAATATCAGCCAGTGCATTCATAATCCAGGGACGTTTTTGCTGGAATAAAGCAGACCTGGACTCTTTCATTGTGTATGAAAATTGTCCATATGGAAAGATTTACCATGAAATTAGAGACTTCTGTCTTAAACAATACCTCCCACCATGTCCTCAAAAGCTAATTTGCATAAATGTTAGATTCTTCATATCTCGTGAAAAAGATATCAGTGTAGAATTTTCGGCATTCTAGTTTGTTCATCTACTACTTTCAGTCCATGTCCTCTCCTCTCAGGGGTGATATGCACTTTAAAAAGGGGGGGCAGCCCCCTTTTCAATAGATTTCTTCCATACATTTACTGTGTTGCAGGAGCAAGATAACCACTTTGGCCTCCATTTTTTTTTACTTTTGGCCCCTCTGGAAATCCTGGACAACCCCTCTAACCCTTCAGGGTGAAATATTAGATATAAATGAGTAACTACACATTTCATATCAGAACACTTTATCCCAAAAAATCAATTAAGAATGATGATAAAAAAAAGATATTAATAAGTATGCACGAACCTTTTCTGCCACTATCCACACTGCAGTGTACCAATAAAATACAATGTTGTTTTGGTAAATTTAAACAAAGTAATTTTGACTGCCAAAAGGTTTGATTTTGCATTCAGATGGTCAATCTATTGTTGAATCAGCCCAGGGACATCCATAAGAGGGTCCTAGGGTGCAAAAGAGTACAAATATGCTGAGCGTTTAACATTAAAGGAGAAAAAGGGTACAATTGCTTTGTAGTTGTGAGCACCTCCTGTATCAAAATGCTAGATAGGCCCCGATTTTCATTTGAATGAGAACTAAAATTTTACAATCACAACATTTAATTAAGGTGGTGCACAGCAATGCATTCAGTTCTCAGCTAAGAAATATGACCACATTTTGAACAATGTGAAAAGATCAATGTAAAAATTGTAAACATCTAATTTGTACTAGATGAACTTTGAATTAAAGGTAGGCTGAGTCAGAGCATGAAAAAATGTTCTAGCTGTGTGCCATTGACAAGGCTTCACTGCTAATCAAAATGAGAGATTATTATTAGGATAATACTTATGCTGACTGGCACTGTCTATTACTAACTTGATCAACCCATACATGTATTTTACAATATTATATGGATAATTCTCTATTTTATTTTATTTTTCTCTATTTTATTTTAAACGCTGTTTTAAGTCCTTGCAATCAAGACAACAAAACATGTCAATTTGGTTTAGATGCTAAAAGTAGCATAGTAACTTAACTTTCAATTTCTTTTGTACACTAATTTTTTGTGCTTACAAAGACCATAGTTGTATCTTGCCCAACAAAATCTGCATTCTGTCAAGGGGTAACTAAGTCTATTAATCTGATTTATATTTCAATAATAATTATTATATGGTTGGTTCTGTTCAAGTCCTTGTAATAATCAAATTACAACCTGTCAAACTGGTTTAGATCCTAACAGTAACACAGTAACTTAAGTATAAGTTACTACTTTTGTTTATTTTTTTGTGCCAAGGCTATATACTCAGTCCAAGGGTAATTCAACTGCAACTATCTGAGTCAAAAGTTAACTCTAAAGTTAAGTTCTCATGGAACCAGAGAAACTAAATTTCAAAGATTCAAAGTTCTAAAATCTATATGTCTAAAGCAATAGCCTACTTTCACTATATGAAAACATTTCTCCAAGGCTGAGAGAAATAAAATAAAATAAATAATATATTAACATATGTTACCATGACTCCAATGGGATTTCTGTTTTCCTAAGGGCTCGTTCGCATTAGTCGGCAAAAAATTGTTGGGTCAACCGAAAGTCATGAGAAAAAATTGCTTCTACCAAAAATTGTTTGGCCTGTTGTGTTCGCATTAAAGAAACCAAAATACTCCCGGCAAACCGCAAATGTCAATCAAAATACTTGTTGCACGTGGACATGCAGTGACTAGTATTTACATTTCTTTCGAGAAAAATGCTGTCTCAAAGCATTTTTTATATGTTGTTCTTTTTAGTTTTTTTTCAACATCTGCTTGATATTCAACAACAGCTTATGATGCTGCTTTGTCTTATGAGGGTCCAGCATTTTCAAAACCAAATTATCCTTCACAGGAATGGTCGAAGACGGCGCTTTCGAAGATTCCAGCCCTATTGGATACTACCAAGGCCAGAAAACTCTTGGTTTGAAATTCATTTCAGAGACCAAAATATACCAGAAGAGTTCTTTCGCCGTCAACTGAGAATGGGACGAAATACATTTGCCGCCCTAGTGAACATTCTCGGTCCAGCTGTGCAAAGAGAAAATACAAGATTCAGGAATTGCATATCACCGGAAAAAGTTGTAGCAATTGGACTTTATCGCTTGGCACATGGTGGCTCCTACGAGAACACTGGAGTTGCAATGAATGTGGGTAAAACGACTGGTTATGAGGCTTTTTGGGATGTTGTGAACAAGCTACATGAATTAAGAAAAGAATATATACAATTTCCAACAACTATTGCCGAAACTGCAGCAGAAATTGCCACATTCGAAGAATATTCTGATCTTCCGAATATTGCAGGAGCAATTGACGGTACTCACATCAAAATAAAAGCACCTAAGGAAAGTGCAGTTGATTATTTTAGTCGCTATCAGCAGCATGACGTTGTTGTGCAAGGTATTGTAAACGGCAAAATGTTATTTCTTGATCTTGTGGCTGGTTTTCCGGGAAGCATGCACGATGCGCGCGTACTACGAAATACAGCGATTTACGTGAAAGCGGAGAACAGAGAAGTTCTGGCGCACGGTCCGACATACAACATTGGTCAGCATTATGTTCAACCTTACCTAGTGGGTGACAGCGCTTATCCACTCAGCCCATGGCTGCAAAAACCATATCCTGAGGGAACAAGAAACGCCGATGAAATACGTTTCAACAAAGAACTCTCATCTGCTAGAGTTAAAGTAGAGTGCGCTTTCGGAATTTTAAAAGGACGATGGCGAATCCTAAATCATATTGAAGAAGAAAAGGTCAAAAACATTTCCAAAATTATTATCGCTTGTGCTGTGCTTCATAACTATTGTATTAAAGCTGGAGATGACTGGGAAATCGAGGATGAAGACGAAGACGATAATAGGCCGAATGCAAACAACGATGTATTAAGAGACGGAGACAACATTAGAGAGATACTAAAAAATAATTTGTAATCAAGTCATTTTTATTTTTAACAATGTAAACTATATATAATTAGTTAAATTTTCTAATCATTCATAGTTCTGGAACTGTAACTTTTAAACAAGTTCAATGTAAGTTCGGGTCAAATAAATTGTCTCAGAACATTTGAAGTTGAATAAAGTCGACCCGTATTACTTTGAAGAGTGCATCATTTTGACCATTGCCTCCATAAACTGGCCCATCATTGTGATTTGTTTCGTTTGTGCCTCTTGCATTTTTACAATAACATCGGTAATCCTTTCCCCCTGTTCAGCTACTGATTTCATTATTTTATTATTGCTACTTTCCTCCTCATCTTCTTGATTTAACCGTGACCTTCGTCTTTTCTTACGCTCTTTTCGCTTTTGGGCGCCGTTCTCGGTCTCGCTCGTAGGTGAAGTGTCGTCTTTGCAACTAGAAGAACTAGCGCTAGATTCCGGAGAGTCTTGTACTTCTTCGATATTTTCGAACGTGACTGCATCTCGGACACCCAACACAGAATCAATTTCATCGTAAAATGGAGATTTCCAAAGACTTCCTCCGCTTTGCTTGCGGTTCCAATCTTTTCTTTCTTTGTATTTGTCCACCAAATACTTCATTCTCCTTTTGCACTTGTCAACTGTACGTTTCGTTTTGAATTGTGAATTCAGTTCTTCAACAATACTACTCCACTGTTTACGAGAATCTTTACTCTCTAGTCTCTCATGGTTAGATACCCACAAGTTCACTAGCAGCGTTGTATCCTCTTGACTCATTGTTTCATAGGCTTGGTTTTCACCTTTTCGAGCTTTTGCGGGGCCTTTATCTTTACCACTGCTAGTACTACTACTATCGTCTTCTTTACTTTGAGCCAAATTTACGGCTTGACTATTTTGCGCGCCATTTTCTCCTAGTCCTCCTACTCCTACAATGTTATTTTGGCTATTACCAGACAGTGATGGTTCCATTTGCGTTCCGTAGAAGTTAACATCAGAAAACGGCATCATCTGCCGATAGAATTCATGTGTCGGTTGGTAAATGTTTCCTTGATAATAATTCGGAATGTTCCAGTTATGATTCATGACAGCGATTAGATTACACAACTGTAGCTGTTTACCACGCTCGATTGAATTTGCCCTGTGAAATGTCTTAAAATCTGACAGTTTTGACAGTTGACAAAAATTTGTCGTGCTTGGAGGCAGGCCGACGGCGCCTTTGAAGATTGGTAAGCTTAGACAAAAATTTGTAAGGTCGGAAAATATCGTTCGCACCTGCAAACGGCTGGTGTTGACAAATTTTTTAGGAAAACAAACATAAATCCGGACAAATGCGAACGGCCCCTAACTCTGCATATTTTGGGAAGTCTAGGACAAAATTTTAATTTCGTTTTTCAAACTTCATCGCTACAAAATATGGAAGTACCTGATCTCATTTTTGAAATGCCATTGTTTAGAATAACAAAAGAAACTGCTGCTATGGATGTGACAACTAGTACTCGAGAGTTTTGTTTTATATTTCAAAATCACCGCCACTGTTTAACAATTACTTCAGAACCCTGTGTACTGGCACAATAGATAGCTCAGTGAAAGCTTCTAGAGCGTCTTGTTTTAAAGCAACTTTGTTCCATGAACGAGTTGTAACACTCGCAGTCCTTTCGAAGGTCGAAGGAGATATTTCATATCTTTCTTGATGCGAGAATTCGGCTTGCGTTCTAGTTCATAATTTTGTTGCTGTTGTGCTGGTTACGTCTTTGTACTCTATTACAGATTAGACAATTAGGCCAGACCAAATTAATGTGTTAGGCCACCGATCCGACCGACCCTCATTTTTTCTCAAATGCAAAAAAGATAATGAAAAAAAGTGTGATTGTTCAATTTTAGTTCAAGTTTTTGGATTTCTCTTTGCGCATGGAGAAAACATTCTTTGACCAAGAAACTGAATTAATTTCTTGTTGTTGTTATTTTTTTTTTTTTCATCCCTTGCTCATTTAAGTTAAAGAAGTATTCTTACCTTCTGGTAACGTTGAAATTTCAGTATTTTAACACAGTACATGACGTGACACGATTCTGATTTATGTAAATTACATTTTTTTTCATTTCTTTTTTTTTTTCGACCGACCGACCGACCCAAATCATTTTGGTTTGGTCTTATTCATGTGTTTGTTAAACTTCAAAACTATATTTGGGGACATCGGTTGAGAATACTGCAGATATTTGACATAAAAGCTCTATATTACAATGAAACCCTAATGGCGGATTTAATTTTAAGCTGAAGTCGTTACTAAAGCGAGTTTCGAGACAATCAGTGTGCGAATCTATATTTAGTAAATCTTGCGCAAGAATACCGATTTCTAACGGACACTACAGAAAAGTTTTTAGACTGGATTGCCACAGGCAACCCAGTAAAAGATATTTGACTGCAAGTTTTGAGTTGATTTTAAAGCGTATTTTATCGTCTCGCGGCGATCAACAAAAACAGTTCATCCAAAACAAGGCTTTGATTGGTCTTTTTCAGAAAGGTTTGAGATTTTAAAAGATAAATAAATGACCAATAGTGTAGTCGATAGAAGTACATCACATTTACGTATTAACCTTGACCGTGCCACCGGCCTGAAACATATTAAAATTGTTATACCTTGCCAACTCTAGAAGCTGCGTATTTCAGCACCTCAGACGACAAGCACCACGTGCTTCACACTTACGGCTCCTCAACTGAGCGTTGAATTTGATAAATTTCTCGACCGCAAAAATGATTAGTTCTGGCGACAGGTCTCAATTATACCTTGCAGCCGTAATACAAGTAAAATCTACTCAGTTAACTATACTACTACTTTTCATTTTTGAATCAAAATGTACTGAAGAGTAAATGTTATAATTGGACTGCACTCACTGCAGTCGATGCTTATTTGTACCAGTTGAGTATTATTATTAATTAATGGCTGATAAAATAAACTTGTAGCTGGGTCTTTTTTTTGTTGATTATCTAAGGAAATAACTTGGCTTCAGGCAAACTCTTTGACTTTTTAAAAATAATACTTTTCTTTGCTTTATCTTATTTAATAGCTTATTTACTTTATGATTTTTTTTGTACGTTTTCCATTTGTACAGAATTTAATGGAGCCGAAACCAGTTGTAAAATTGCAGTCAATTTAGGCATCCTGTTGAATAACAATAACTGTTTTGCTATTTATTTTCAACAACATTCTTGATAATTATGTCTATTCAGAAATCTATTTATACTCAAAATACTATATGATGGTTTTGTTTTTAGAGATGCAAGATTACTTACTGTAATATTTTTTCTAATTTAAGTAACAATGTTTTAGTGTCGTTTATTATTTTTAGAGAGATTTTGCGGCCGAATTTTGAACGAAATCAGAACAATGAGCTTTCCGCATTAATGTTAATAAGTAGTCGACAGATTGCTATAAAAATCTCTTTTTATTGACACTGTTACTCAAATTTTAATGGACAACAAGAATACTCACTTAATTTGGCCAATTCTTAGTGCTATAACATTCTTGAAACTTTTCACAAGATTTAACTTTACCTTTTTAGGAGTTCCAAAAAAGAACAATTTTAAAACATTTTTTAACGTTTGATGTTTCTATTATCGTTATATCGTGGTATAGTATAATGGTAGTTGCTTGAGTTAGTGTAAGAAAATACACTCTGAACAATCTCGGTCATTAAATAGAAACATTTGCAAGTTTCTAAATGATGTTCATCCACTTATCTAAATGAAGTGAACTGTTTGAAATACGTCATGGGTAATACTAATGTATCCTTGACTAATTATAGTTAACTAAAGGACAAAACGTAGCCTCTGACAAGAATAATAAAGACAAAACCAACTTTTTCTATTCTTGTACGTACAGAAAAACCAACAATTTTATACTGACATAAATTAAGATATATTGTCTGCGTTATGTCACAATCAAAAATTGCTAAGTATTCCTAAAGGAATTCAACCCTCGACAGTAGATCTCAATTTTAACTTGCTGAATTTGCTTCCGGCGTTTGGAAAAAGATTGATGATGTTTATTTAAATTACTTTTTATTTGCACATTCGCAAAAGCTCATAGGTGATTTTTGATAGAGGATATAACTTATGTTTCCTTAGAAAATAGCCCAAAGCTGTTTTCACCTCGGGGTCTGATCTTGTCCATGATAAAATAAGTCGTTAGAAATAAACTCAAATCCCTTTTCTTCGTTTGTGTTCAAAACTTGTATAAATGTTTTTCCCTAAAAACAACAGGACATAAGTTTTTGTTTTACGACCGGCGGTGCAAACCCTATTAGATGAGTGATTCATTTAACAGCCTATTCGCATTCGGAAACTCATTTCTGAAGTGAGAAAAACACTCGAGGTCAAACCGTAACTTAGACACTGAATGAAAGATAATTAGAACAAAATTAGAAGAAAAATAGTGCAAAATAGCAGTCACGATTTTAGATTTTGACAACTAAAAAGACTCGATCTTACTGAAGAAAATGGATTACGACAAAGTAGTGAAATACAAACGATTGATTCGGGATTCGAAAATACAAACACTCCCCTTTTTCAGATAGTAAAAACATATCTTTATGTTAAATTCAAAGACAAAGGTTTTACCTTTCGATAGTGTAGGAAGATTCCAAATTGTTGTTTGCACGCTTTTATGAATTCAGAAAAGCATCTTCAGTTTCGATATTATTGATGAAGTGCTCTGCAAAAAAGGAGAACAGCAAATTTGATTTGCGATTTAATCATGATACTTAAAAATAGTCGTCAGTACTTACCATAGTCTGCTCTAAAGATCCTGTAAATTGTCATTGAGTATAAATGCAGATGACAGAATAAGTAGCTGCCTTACATTCTAATTCATCAGCATGAGCGAACGATTTTTCAGACACAAATCGACAAACGGAACATATTTATCCTTTCATCAGATAAGCCACTGAAAGTTACACGGTAAACATGAAAAGATATAGATTGGTTTTCCTGAAGCGCTTTATTTAGGCAAAATAGAGAATTCTTTTTGTCGCATTAAAGTCTAAGTGAGTAAGTACCTCGCGCTATAGATACATTAACCCATAAAACAGTTGTAAAGGTCTATTTTCGATCTTTTACAAGCAATTAACACAGATAGACATGTGCTGATTTTTTTAGGAGAACTTTGTGTTGGCCGGACGCGAATTCAGTGAATTTATCCCTACCTGTCTTTCTTTCTATTTCAAACATGCAGCAGACTTTCTGGAGGAGCTGCTTACTGTGACGTCATGAAATGAAACCTTTCGTGACCAATCATATAACATTACATGAGGGGCTAAGTGATGTCTTACTACCTGTACTCACTTAGTTTCTCAACATGACGTCAGTTTGCAAGACCTTTACACAAATCTTCATTTATAGTCCATTTTGACTGATATAGTCAGTAAACTGTTAATATGGTTCTCAGAAAAAAACGGCAGAAAATGTTTAAGTTCTTTACCAGAAGGAAATGTAATATGAAATATCTTGCCCAACAAACGATCAACTTAACTTAATTGCAAATGACTGAAAAAATAATCGTAAAACCTCGATTGAAACCCGACAAAGTTTGTTCAACGACCCTTGTTGACGAGGCTAAGCTGCCTATAGGTTGTTAATTGAAACCCCCAACGGATAAACTGCAATATATTTAGGAACAATCATTATGTTGTTTGCTGTGTCTATTCCTACTATAAAACTGAAGCCGTTTTTAGTTTTCAAAAACCATTTTAAAACTATAATGAAACTTATGAATATCATTGACTAATACAAAATGCTTTCGTTGAATGGTTATAAACTATACCGAAGCATTTAGACAAGCTAGCTTTCAAATCTTTATTTATTTCTAATCAAATACTTGATATTTCTGACTGTAACTTCATTCGCAGTATGTGAGCAAATTAAGAACGCCGAAGCAATAATTCTGTTGACCATCTGTTGTCGGAGCCAAAATAGAATTATTAAAACTTTAGTTGATGACCGGCCAGAAAATAATGTAGATTGACATAAGACTCTAAGTGTATCCTGGCAGTCAAATTAATTATGTATTTGGCTTTGCAGGCAGGGTACTCCTTGCTGAAGAAAAAATAGACAAAACACAGAGCAGTCTTTTTGTAAAACAAAATGATTTGCCTAAAGAAATAAAAGGTGGTTATTAAGCAAGCTAACATAGAACTAAATACATCCACTTTACAAGTTCTATAGCTAGTTTAAGAGAAGAAACTGGAACTTGAGTCGAGTACTGACATAAAAAAACAAAACAAAAATTAACAGGCAAGTAACAAACAAGATCATGCCGTAAACAGGAACTTTCAATTAAAATACCATAACTATCACATAAAGTTTTTTAACAGTGCAATGCTGGCACTGATTTTTTTCCAAGTTATAAACAAAACAAAATTAAACGCCTGTTTTCAAACCTAAATGACTGTTATATAACTAAATTAAGAATACATTAAAGCTCTAATAAGAATGTAGAGAATGCAAATTTTAAAATTATCAATTATTAAAAACCAGTAAAATTTTGCTCAGGCTCAATTTTCTTATTTTTTCAGCTCTCTGAGACTTAAAATTTTCTAATTAACTACCATACATTTTTAATAGCTAAAAATCAACTTTAACGCCCTTATATTAGTGCTCCCGCATGCTCTGTTTTCAGTCTTGTAATTTGAGGTAGAGACAGAGAGATTCTATCATAAACCCTGACCAGCGAACTCACAGGAAGAATGAACAAAGCCTATCGGGAGTGACGCCAAAATCATTGAACTACAAGACTTATCGGGGAGCCCGGGGGGACGACTCCCCTGAAAAGTGGGTAGGGGTGCTCGACGATACTTTTAGGGTCTGAAATTAGGATCCTGTGCACCTTTTAGGGTCTTCGAATGGCTCACGACCATCTCCGCACCTTTTAAGGTCAGAAATTGTTCTTGGAAATGTTCTCAAAAAATAAATATTTTAAACTCGCTGCAATTCACAAATATCTTTATTAACTATAGCGATACAAGCATTGTTTCTCTAAATTTCAACGAACTTGATGTTTTTTTTTTTAATATTAAAGAATAATAGTTAAATGTGGTCGCACCTTTAGGATCTAAAATTAGAAATTGAGTTAATTTATTCGCACCTTTTAGGGTAATTTTTAAAATCTTCCGTCGAGCACCCCTACCCACTTTTCAGGGAAGTCAACCCCCCCTTACCCCCGGGATGGGGGGCATACGTGGGAAGTTTTAAATACTTTTTATACTTGAAACTCCAGCTTGTTTCCATAGCCCACGTTCGTTCTGGCCAGCGCCGGGATCCGTAAACCGTAGGGCTGGGAACGAGTTTAGCGTTCCACTGTCACGTGTTAGTTTGGAGCAAAAAAACATGGCTTTTTTGCTTCGAGCTGCAAGGGGAAGAAATTTACTTTCGAGCAAACTGTTTATCACTACTGCTACAGCACTGAGTTTTGCTCCCAAATTGTTGTACGCAAATGTTTGCACAACGAGTGACTGTTCAGACGAGGTAAAGAAAGCTCAATTTGCCGCAGATTCCGCAAACAAGTACAAACCTGAAGACTCGATCTTCGCCAAGATTTTGCGAAAAGAAATCCCTGCAGACATAGTGCATGAAGACGAAAAGGTGCGTGGAAGTCTGATCATTTTTCAAAATTATTTTAAATGGTCTCTTGGAAGTCAAATGCATGACCATAACCGCCGCCTGGTTAGCCTAGTTGGTAAGGTGCCAGTCTGTCGTGCGGGATGCTCGGGTTCGATTCCCGGCCGGACCAACACTCAGCCTCAGGGTCTTAAAATAATTGAGGAGAAAGTGCTGCGTTTGCTCTAACATCTGCAGATGGTTAGACTTTCACGTCTTCTCGGATAAGGACGTTAAACCGTCGGCCCTCGGGGACATATCTGTGTTTATGTGTGTATTGTGTCATGTGAAAGGTCTCCGTCCACCTTAGAGTGGTAAAGATGGTGTCCCCAATTAGTAGGCCTCTGGCCAGCTAGA
>JAOBAY020070173.1:0-11827 GCA_025331085.2 Zoanthus sociatus | reverse complement strand
ATGACAGCTTGGCACGTGACCAGCCGCAACCAGGGTCTTTTTCACGTCAGTGAAATGAGCCTGGGTACGAGGTTGTCGTTTCGTCTGCCATTTTGAAAAACCGTTGAAACCTTATTACGTCAAAAAGAAGGGGAGGAGCTATCCCTTTCATACCGACGGTCCCTGTTTAAGTGGATTAGAATCCTTGACTCCCAATGGACGGAACACTAATCCATCGCATGTACTCATTAACCTACCCCGGATGGATGGAAAACTGAGTTAGGCTAGGCGAAAAAGATTAATGAGTTAATCATTATTTATATATATAAAACGAGACTCACGAAATTCAACGAAAATTTTGCAAGACCCAAACTTTTTAAAGGACCATTTGCCACCCCTACTAACCCATCGCAGGCTAGCTCCCAACAGACACTGGTACTCATTTACCTACCCCGGAAGGATGGAAAACTGAGTTAGCTTAGGCGGGAAAGATGGTCGCACAAGTATTCAAATCTCGACAGAGCCGGGCCTGGGGGACCTTGTGGTTGGGAAGGCAGGGATCTTACCAACTGCGCCAACCACCTCAGTGTTAGGGAAACTTTAACCTACCTGGGTGAACAAGTAATGTTGTTTTAGCTTTTATTTCAGACTTCGCACTCTTGGCAACACATGTGTATTCTGTTCCTTGCTCAACATCTACAGTAATTTTCAGACTTGCCGTGGTGGTGTTTTGCCGAAAAATTTCCTTGCCCTTTAATATCCAAGTTATAGTTGGCGTTATTGGCCAACTAAACGCACTGCAGTTTAAATATTCTGTATTGCCTTGATATACAGTCAATGAACTCGGTGGCCTTTCGGTGAAATTGAGTGGAGCTGCCAGAGAAAAGTAAATGATCTTAATTAGCATAAACTTACTAACGGTTTAACACGCATACTGCATTCTGATTGGCTACTCTACTAGAGGTCTATTGTGATAGCCTACTAATAGGGAAAAGATGGCGGATCAAAATGGTTATGAGCCCCGTTTTACTACAATATCAGAGTATTTCATCGATAATTAACTTTTACATCCTTTTTTTGACTGACTAATAGGTTTGTACTAAAATAATTAGACCCCTCAGCCTCATGGGCTACGAGCTTGAATAGTCCATTTGGCATACAGCCTCATGGACTATTAACTCGTAGTCCATTCGTCCTCGAAGTCTCCTTGTCAATTAACCTTATCATATACTACTAACTTTCCTCATTAGTCATCGTATATCCAAAGAAACTAAAGGTAATGATATTGTTTTGCGCTCTTAATCACACAAAAATCAGAGTGAATGAAGGAAAGTTTTTTGTTGGATAAAAACTATGTTAATTGTAGCTTCAATTTCTAAAAAAAATTCTGAAATCGGACTTTTATTAATTTTATTTATAAGCGCTCAAAATTTCAATGTTGAAATTTTGGACGAGCATTTTGAAGCCGGAGTACTAATTGGTCTTTGACCTAGTCAGACTAGATAGAGCTTGATTTCGAACCAGAATATGCCATCTGGGCAAAAAAAGGTTTAACGTTTTTAAAAAGATGCCGTATTTAAGTGTTGAGACTATAGAAAGGTGCAAAGATAGCTTGCGCTCGCAATTGTCACAACGCTACTTTCCTTTTTGACAAACTTCATAAGGCTTTTGTGAAGGCGAATTTTAAACAGATATAGCTTTATAAAGTAAAAATGACGGCTCTACTTGATAACTTCGCTAAAACGTCCAGTAAAAAACACAGCTTAAACTTTCGATTTATTGTTGTGACGTCAGAGGCAACTGTTCTGAGCTCCCGTTAAAATTGTAAAATGGCGCCCTACTGTAAAAAACTGCCTTTTCGGAATAACTTTTTTCAAAATACAATTTAGCGGATCCGGTTCTTAAATCTACATTAATATTTATTGAATCTTAAATATGTGCACGTCAGCATATCAAAAACAAATGGGGGTTCAGCTTTACTAATGGGGACCTTACGCAACGAGGACGGCAACGCCGACGACGACGGCAAAGAACAATAGAAAACATAATAACTGCACGTTGGAATGTGTCGAGCAGTGCAGCTGCACGTAGTTGTCGCAACAATACAACGTGAAAAGACCTGTTTTTGAGTTGTCGGGACTACGAGGACGTGACAGTAAAAACTTTCTTTGTATTTGTTTAGCTTCACGGAGAAACATTTCATCATTTTTCTATTCACAAAGTTTAAGGCAAAGGAGCAAAATCCTAATGACCCACACAAAGAAATAAAAAGCAAACCAGTTAGGTGATATTTCGGAGCCGTCGTCGTTCACGTTTCCGTCTTCGTTCACGTTTCCGTCTTCGTTGCGTAAGGTCCCTATTATTAAGAGGGACCTTTAGCATCGAGGACGGCAACGCAGACGACGACGGCAAAGAACAATAGTAAATACAATAACTGCACGTTGGAATGTATCCAGCTGCTCCCCTGCACGGAGTTATCGCTAAAATTACAACGTGATAAGACTTTTTTAGCGTTGTCGAGACTACGAGGACGTAACAGAAAAAACTTTCCCAGTATTTGTTTAACTTCATAGAGAAACATTTCATCGTTTTTCAATTTACAAAGTTTAAGGCAAAGAATCAAAACCCTAATGAACTGCACAAAGAAGTATAGAGTAAATTAGAAAGGTTACTTTTCTTAACCGTCGTCGATCACATTCCCGTCCTCGATCGTTGCATAAGGTCCACAATTATATTACCATAGACGGACACAATGATGTCTATCCCTCGCAAACCACTTCGGCCATGCCCTTCTTCTCTTACTCGTTCCACTATAGTGCAGCTATATACTCCAGCGTGTTCTGGTGCAGCTTTGTCAAAAGTAAGAATACCATCACCATTGTCGTAAGGAACATTTTCGGGCGGGAAGGAGCTTGAATCATAAGACCACATATATCTCGGTTTTTGAAATCCATCAACCTTGCATACGACTTCACCTTTCTTTCCATAAACTAACTCTTGTTTCATGATAGCGTCATCGTTCCCTGCAAATAAAAAATAGGCGCTTGTCTAGCGCATGTGGCTACAGCAAGTTGAAATGCAAATATATTCGAATGGCAGTATATTTGAACCAATTTTTTTCACAATTCTATTTGATTTTTTGTAAAACAAAGCAGCTGTAGTTTGTGATACTTTCCACATGTTTATATCAGTAAACAAAATATCCGAGACGAGGCTGTAGCCACAAAAATCTTCATACTTCAATACAATGCTTATAGTCAGGAGGCAGTACAGTTTCCCAGAAAGTGCTCATTTTCATTTTCGCTAGAAAATAGTTCGCTAGAACCAGGAAACATAGCTTAAAATCTTCGTCTGGGTGCCTTGATTAAGAATATTGTTGTTTCTACCTCGAAATTTTGAATCACGTGCCGTTAAGGGGGTTTTTTGTTCAGAGCCTCTCTCCTAGATCCTGTAACATGGAAACGAGGCTGAGCATGTACATCAACAAAAAACACTAGAATATTCATAAAAGAGCGGGAAAATAGTGGGTATTAGCTTACTTATAGGTTTAGATGTGCAGATCATTTCTGGACATAAATCTAACCAGCTCCAGGTCAGGGGGAGGCAAAATCGCACATCAGGGGGAGGGTTGGGGCAAGTTTAGAAATTCTCGTTTTTTCCACCAAATTGATCCAGAATGCTTAAAACGTAGCAGAAATACTCAACTTAATCACAGAAAAATAAAAGTTATCTTTAAGCACAAGTGGATCCCTGCATCTGATGTGCCTTATGAGGGGTGGGGTAGTGACAAATTCGCCATTATTCCTCATGAAATATGCAAAACTCACTAAATGTTCATAAAAGAGTGAGGAAATGATCGATACTTGGAAAAAGAATACTTTGACTTTTTAAACCTCTCTTGTAAGTTTCTCTGGTGATTACTAACTTTTTTAATAATCGCTGTTTTACAAATTTAATGAAAGATGCATGACATTAAATGTATCTGGTACCTTAACGTAACTAAGTTCTCTTGTAAGTTTCTGGTGATTACCACGCTCCGTTTATTTTAAAGAGGTCATGATCACGCTTCATTCTCTTCTGCCGAAGTATCTACAGTGTTTCTACATCTGTTGCTGCATTTGCAGGCCTTGGAACAAATGAGAGAAAGTTAATGCCTATTGATGCAGCAACTATCTTCCCGAGAACATCCACAAAATGCTAACTGTAGGCACTTTTCGGATACTGCCTCCTGTGTCATCCGTTTTGGCCTTAGGATGCCTTCATTATAGTGCCACCCGCTATCTTCAGGTAGTGGAAGAGAAGGGCAAGGTTGCGGTGTTCTTTTCCATACCATAGTCTGGTAGTGCGCCCTGCTAATATGGAGCCTCAAAGCATGTTGGGTGGGGGGTAGTGCATCGAGATCCTTTCCTGAGTCTGCGAAATGCCGCTGCTCTTTCCTTGTTTATTTCTACTTCTTGGGTGTTTGCATTGTAGAGTTTGCAGACAAATGCCTCGGCATCGGCATAAACACGTGCACTGATGGGATTTTCTTCACCAAGGTCTTCAAGCAGTTGTGGAACTTCTTGGAAAACTTTCTATGCGATCGTCTTACCGACCCCATAAAACTGACTTGTAGTGTCGCAACCGGTTATGAAATGAAATGCCAGCAACGACTTCTGCTTCTCTTCTGACGGGGATTCGATGGAGTGGAATGTATTTCTTTCTCTTTGACGTTCCCGCAAACAACCAGAGCTCATCACATAGTTCCTGCTGGTGGGAGAGTAGCAACACAAGAACATCGATATCCCGAAACAACACATTCACTTGTTTGAAGCCTTTGAGTGCTGCATCTCTGGCGTGAAGTACAATTCTCGTGTCGGCTTCTTCGTGATCTGACGATAGTGCTTCCAATTGGTCACTTGGTAATTTGGAATACCACACCTTCTTTGCTTCGCTGAAACCTCCACTTACCCTGCTCGCAGGGTAACCTCCACTGCGTACTAGCTCCTTTCCACGGGGTGCTGTATAATACTGCAATATTTCCGTAGACAGGAAATCGGCCAGACCAGCCTTGTTGTCTTCCAGAAGGATAAACCTCTCCCAGTTTCCTATTTTGTGATCTCTTCTCTCTATTTTCTTCAGGATTCCCTTCTGCTTTCCATCTTTACGTTTGTCCCTGGTCCCTTCCTTGATAGAGTGCTCGATATACCTGTCACATACCACGTCAACTCTTGAACAAGTCCCAGATAAATGAGAAGTGACAGCTCCAAGGAATCGATCCGACCACTCTCCGAACGTCTTTGCTCCAGTAGAATTGCCGAGCAGTTGAACAGCCGCCATCCCATTGATGATAGTGCAGGTTTCGCCCTTATTAATGGGCTTCTGCTTTGTGAAACATTTCCTTGCAGGATGGTTCCGAGGTCTGATTTTGCCACCTCTCGAATACATCCATTGACTGTAGCAAGTGATTTTGGAACCACAGAAAGCTTGTCTCAATTAATTTATCCACATCGATGTCTCGTCCAGATTCCAAAGCTACTATAATCCTCCTTAATAGATCTTTGTCTGCGTGCCTTGAGAATGACTTTCTTGCTGTTGTCGATAAAAACATTTACTCCGTACAAGGATTCGAAGGTCTTTAACTTCTTCTTCTTCAGAGTGTCATGGAATTTTAAATCTTTCTGGATTAATCGGCTTTCCACAAATTCTTTCACAATGTCTTTCCCGTCTTTTTCAGCGTTGAGAAGACTATTCTTGATATCATCACTTGCTACGTCACAACAGCATACATGATATACAAAAGGACTCGACTGATCACGTGACCTCTTGCGATTAGTCGTGTGGGACGTCTCCCCCCCCCCCAAAGAAAAATGTCGTTTTAATCACGTGTGAATCAAAATATGCTTTTTTCCTAGTATCCATCATTTCCTCGCTCTTTTATGAACATTTAGTGAGTTTTGCATATTTCATGAGGAATAATGGCGAATTTGTCTTTACCCCACCCCTCCTAAGGCACATTAGATGCACCCCCTTGTGCTTAAATATAACTTTTCTTGTTCTGTGATTAGGTTGAGTATTTCTGCTGCGTTTTTTAAAGCATTCTGGATCAATGTGGTGGAAAATACAGAGAATTGCTCAACTTGCCCCCAACCCTCCCCCCTAATGCGCGATTCTGCCTCCCCCTGTCCTGCAGCTGGCTGGATTTATGCCCAGAAACGATCTGCACCTCTAAACCTATAAGTAAGCTAATAACCCACTATTTTCCCGCTCTTTTATGGACATTCTAGCGTTTTCTTGTTGAGGTACATGTTCAGCCTCGTTTCCATGTTACAGGAGAGAGGCCCTGAACAAAAACCCCCCTTAACGGCACATGACTCAAGATTTCGAGGTGGAAGCAACAATATTCTTAATCAAGGCACCAAGAAGAAGATTTTAAGCTATGTTTCCTGTTTCTACTCAAAATGTTTAGCGAAAATGAAAAATAAGCGCTTTTTGGGAAACTGTAATAGATTAGTGTCACCTTAAAGGGTGATTCGAAGCCTCTGTCGTGTTTATTTCCATAAAATGTTAGAATAAGCTATGGCGGTTTTAGCCAAATGTTCGGAAACTGATTTGGTTTTTGTATTCAGTATATATAAAGTAAGTCCTATTAGCTGCATTTCAATTTTTACGTGGTATCGTGTTGTATTCAAAATGGCCTTGAAAGCCGGGTGAGTTTGAATTGATATCACTGAACATTTGATTCTGCTTCATTCGTATACAATATTAGGCAGCCAATAAATACAATTTAAGAAAACGTAAGTTGTAAAGTTGAGAGACTGGGGTTACAGTTTAACCTCCTTAGGCCCTGGGGACCAATTTCACTTTCGAAGGACGCATTTCCTGGACATTTTAGGTTTGGCCGGATGGATAAAAAATGCAAAAAACAAACTTGTTGTTCTATGAACACAGTTGACAGCTTAAATTTTAATTAGTAATCATATTGAAAGCGCTTTTTGATTGGTAATCGGTTATTATGAAAGCAATGTTTCTTATGCGGTGAACTTGACTGTTTTTGACTAGGTTTCAAGCCATTTGTAAACTATTTCCCGATAAATCCTTTACGAGTCTAGCGGCTCACGGAGCCGGCGCTTATCTGCAGTTTCTGTAGTGCTAAGCGGACGAGAATCTTTGACTACCCCTGGACCCGACACTAATCCATCGCAAGTTAGCTTCCAGCAAACGCTGGTACTCATTTACCTACCCCGGAAGGATGGAAAGCTGAGTTGGTTTAGGCGGAAAAGAAGATCACACAAATGTTCAAATCTTGGCAAACTGCCGGGATCGAACTGGGGACCTTGTGATTGGAAAGCAGAGATCTTACCAACTGCCCCAACCACATCCGCCCAAAACTATTTCCACTTATTGAATATTACTGGACTTTGCAGAAAAGACCGTCTTTTTTGTTTGCATTTCTCGTGAAAGAGTGTCGGTCGGATCCGCACTTCGGAAGATTAAATTGACCGAGCCTTATCCGAATACGAAAATGTACTTATTTACTGATGCAAGAGAAAAGACAGCACTTTGTTCTCAATGATTTTAACACTCTAAGTGTTGACCCAGTGGGGAACCGAAGTTGAGATTCCCGCACGGTAGGCTGGAGCCTTATCAACAAGGCTAACCAAGCGGCTATAAATTCATTCAAAACATTAAACGCAGAGAAACTGTATTTTATGTAAGGGTCTCATATTGTCAGATAAGGTTTGTTTTACAAAGTCTTTCAATATTCAGAACGTCTGGTTTTAAAAAGCGCGGCAAGTATGCTATTTAGTCAAAAAATATAACCAAACATTTGCCTACCTCGATATCTGCATTTATAAGTCAAGATGCATGTTGTAGTAGTTACAGTGGTCTTTTGTTTTATAATGATATTTTGTACGTGATATCAAAATCATTTCTAATTGTTCAGTAGGCCATGTTTTGACGATAGCCATTGTTTCTATCAAGTTACAGTCTTAACTAGAGGAAATTTATATCCAAGAAGTTCGTATTCTAAATTAGTTGCTTGAAGTCGATATGTGCCACCATTTATTTTGCACATACATTTTTGTGAAATATACCGCATTTATTAAATGGCTCTTTCGAATTATACTTCTTCGCCGTTACTTGAATTATGTACAGAATCGCGAATGCCCTTTTTTTAAGTTTGTTTCTTTAAATTACCGCTGTCAAGATTGTTCATGGCACAAACACAGTTAGAAGAAATGTAATATTTTTGTTCCTTTTGTTATGCAGATTTCTAGTGCTCAGTTACAAAGACACTCTGCTGGGAATGGGAGAAGATATTGGAACGTTTGGCTGGCTGGGCCGAACCTCCATGGCTCGTGGGCAGCCTGAGGAAGCTGTCATCCATTTCACTGAGGGATTAAAGAGGGTTCCTCTTGGCTTTCCGCGTTTGGCCGCTGCTTTTTTGATGGACCGAGGCGAATGCTTCTGGCATCTTTGTCGATATCAAGACTCGTTTGATGATATGAGACAAGCATTAGACATTGGTTTACCAGCCGTAGATGCAAACGATGCTAAAGTAAGGAATCCATGATTAATATATCTTACATAAGCGTATTGAAGACTGCGTTTGTAACGCGTTTTAAGCTTTAACATTACGAATGATTGTCACGGTTATTTATTCGATTAAAGCAATTGCCAAAGAGAGGTTTGACTGGTGTTGCAGTGACGGCGAAGTCAAATTCCCTTAAAACCTGAAGGTCGTTTTTTTAGCTTAATCTCTTTTGCAGTTGCATTAATTGCGTAAATAACCATGGTTATCAATCGTAACGTCATTTTCTAGTCTTCCTTTTCGTTCTCTTCTGCTTTGTTTTTCGTGGCATACATGACTTACTCGCTGGTTCTTGAAATCTTTATATTATTAGAGAGCTTGAGGTTGCTAACGCAGTTTCTTGCCAAATTGTTGCGTTTCAAATCAGTTAGAAGAGCAATTAAAGATTAGAACCGTAGAGGTTTGAAAATCTATTTTTTTGGTCTGCAGTCAAAACGTACGTTTGCGCATGCTTAAATAGTCAAAACTGCTGCCCAGTTGTTTTGAATGAAGATGCATCTTAGACACACATGCGCAGTTTAGCAAGAAATTAAAAAAAAATTAAAAAATGTATTTAAGTTTTCGTTTTATCTGAAAAAACTCTGCGTTGAGTTGACTCTGTCTGGTTTATCAACAATGTATACTGATTAAGTCTTTTAGCAAACGGTAATATTTTTATTTCTTTTCTTTGTTAGGAGCGTTCTCACAGTTGGCTGCAACGTGGTAAAGACTTACTTCTGAAAGGAGATTTTCCAAACTCTATTCAATGTTTTAGATTCTCTCTTGGTTTCAAAATTCCCGCCAGGTGGAGGGCGGAGGTACATTCCCTGAGAGCTGCAGCGTTTTACTTTCTGGGGAATCAAATTGAAGCTAAACGAGACATTGAAATATGCAAGCATTTTAACGAAGATAAAGCAAAGGTCAGTTTTAAATAACCTCCTTGCATGTTGTTAGTGACGATGTCGAATGTCATGCATAAAACATTAAATGCTAATGCATAAGAGCTCAGTTTGTTGGAGCGCTGGCACTGGTATTGCACAGGCTCGAACTCCGTTGAAGCAAATATTTCTTCTATTTTCTTTAAACAAGTGGGGATAATTCATTATTAACGTTATTGTTTACACCGCGGTACAAACTCAGCCTTAGATTTTCTAAAAAGCCCTTCGTCTTGTTTACACAGTACCGGCCGGACGAAGGACTTACCGCCAATTTTAGCGACCAAAAATTGGTCGCTGCACCTCGATCAATTTGAACTGTCAAAATATGCGCTATGAAACGTGACTTACGGTTAAATTCAATATGGCGTCGACTTCGAGAACCATTAAACAAGTTTCAAAGGCCACGGGATATCATGACAACCAGAAAAAAACAGTGGAAGCATATCTGACCTTTTTTCTGCCTAAGCTTTCCATTCTTCCGGAGTAGGTAATTAATGAGTACCAGCGTCTGCTTGGAGCTAACCTGCGATAGATTAGTGTCTCATCCAGGGAGTGTCGAAGACTCTCATCCGCTTAACACTACAGAAACCGTAGGTAAGCGCCAGCTCCGGCGCTACCTGGCACGAAAGGACTTAGTTAGCAAGCATATCTTTACATTTGAGAATCCAGCTGTGTGGTATCAAATCATAGGTTTTTTGATTGTTTATCTGTGCCATAGATAGATTGGTACATGTCTTCTTTTGCAATCTGGAGTGTATTATGTACATTACTAGTTATTGTTCCATCACGTGATATAAAATTTAAACTTATAATATGTTTGGAGCCTAGAGGCCATTCTCAACAACTATTGTCACAAGCCATAGATAGATTGGTATGTCGTCTTTTGCAGTCTGGAGTGTATTATGTACATTAGTAGTTATTGTTCCATCACGTAATGTAAAAGTACTTAACACGTGCTCTGTGAAATAAGGTACCTGAAGCACTTAATAAGAAAACAAAAAGAGTGTTATCTTGAATGGCTACTTAGCAGTAAGTAGCTGGTCCTAAGTTCCCCTATTTCCTTCCCGACATTCTAGTTCTGTTCATCACTGAGGTAGGACGTTTTTAAAAATTATTTTCCAAAAACAGGTAATACTTTCAGCAACCATTTACGGTAACAATTTCCACGTTAAGGGTAAGAAGGATCCTGGTCAATAATTATCAACAGCAGTACCCTTCTTTTCTTTTAGCAAAAAGCAATTTTTATCACGGTTTTTATGGCTACTGCTTCGATAGACGCGTAGCCATATTGCTAACGTGTTGGCCAGTGCCGTTACACCATAACAGGACTCCTAGGCAAGTTTCCAAAAAACACAGGAAGCCCGCAAAACTTCAAAACACTGTTCTTAATCGATTAACTGTCATCCGATTAACTTCCCAACCAATGAAAACTTCGAAACATTGATCGGAACCAACCAACAGTCGGCCAATAAACGTCCAAACCTATCATTGGCTCTTTTTGACATCTTGACTATCGACAAAGACTCGTGGTTGACAGTCTGTCGTCTTAGCTAAAACAAGATTTAAAAGATTTTCTTAAATGTAAATCTCTTCAAATTCCATATTTTCGTGCAGTAGCTATAAGCGCTTATAAAGCGCCTTTTATTATTTTTGTTGCCGTTATTATCCTTGTTATTATTATTCTTGTTATTATTATTTATATTTCTTCTTTTTATTATTATTGTTACTACTAATGCCTTTATCATTTTATTTGAATTTGGTACAGAATGAAGCAATCTATTGGAAAGATTTGGGTATTAAGAACTTCAGGTGTGGTGATTATCAAAGAGCTGTAAGTCAACTGAAGTTTGCTCAGTTGCTTTATCCCTATAATGATTTGGAGTTCAAGCGTTCGCTCCTAAGCCACTTGGCATCAGCTCTGTTTGAACAGAAAGAGTATAAACACTCGGTTGAGACAGGGAAAGAGTGTTATCGACTCAAAAGCGTCAAGATAAAGGTTAGTATAGAGATCCCTATGTTGCTGTTTTTCCTTCGTTGAGTTAAACATGAATGAGCATGACAGTCAGACCAATTACACTTGTGTGTGCACAGATCCCGGGAGGAAGGGGGGGGGGGGGGAAGGGGTACTCCCTATATTGGTATGATAGGGATAATCGTCGTATTTTTTAGGGGTTTTTAGAAAAAAATCGAAGCTATTTTCATCAAACGGTATTTTCTTAGGGGTGCAAAAACAAAACGACGAAGTCATTTTTTCGGTTTCCTCCTGTTTTAGTATATTTTTTTAGGGATCATATTTTACCATGAGGTATTTTTTAGGGTCGAAAACTTTTACGCTTTGGTATTTTTTAGGGTTTTT
>JAOBAY020070162.1:0-11827 GCA_025331085.2 Zoanthus sociatus | reverse complement strand
GATCATGAAAATAAATTGTATCTAGCGAAGCCACGCACTGAATACTTAAAGCGTAGCTTTAGCTATAGCGGTGCTCTACTGTGGAATGACCTTCCAAAGGAGATGAGAAACCTTAATACTCTATCAAGCTTTAAGAAAGAGATAAACAAATATATTTTCAAATCGGAGCAGTTAAACTTCATATGTAAATACTACAGTTAGAATTTTACTTGTAGTATACTAATGATTTTACCGTGGTTAAATAAAGTATTATGTATATGTTATGTATGTATGAACCTAGTTTTGTTGTACTTACCGTTAGAGACTGGGCTCAACAAGAATAGTAATGAAGATACTAGTTCTGGTCTAGTTTGAATCTCTTATTGAAAGAGAATGCAAAGCCATTTTTGTGGAGAAGTAATGCAAGCTCCAGGCGACCAATTTTCAAGGACTTAACAATACAAAACGCATTTTTTTTAAATAGTTTTATTGACATTTTATTCAATGACTATCATTGGTTACTATTACTATTTCTTTGTTTCTTGTATGTTACGATTGTTGGTGGCAAACAGATTTTGAGTTCTATGGACAGTTTTTTCCAATGTCTAAAATATCAAACTCGGCCTTTTCTATGACTGAAAGTGAATTCTCAAACTCATTAATAATTCATCAACTTTAAAGAAAGAAAATCACAAGCGTAACCCTGTTTTGAAATCGTTTCTTAATTTTATTTCTTCGTTTTCTCGACAGTTAATCATTTGTTTGAAAAGTAACATCAAACACTCGAAAGAGTGTTTCTTCCAGATTTGAAACAATTCGAAGTTGGTTAAAAAAACTCAGCTTTGCCTCGTTTTTTTCAACCAACTCCTCCGTGATTCAAATCGGAGGAAACACTCCTCGTGTTTGATCTTTTACGTGAAAAGTTAGTGTCAAGCTCTGATAAAGGCATTATTAATTGTTCAATTTCTGATTTCAGGTCGTTTCTGCCGACGTGTGGTGATCCAGAATATCTGTGCCTCCGTTCTCCTCAAATTAGTAGTTGTCATCGCTGCCATATTAGGCAAAGCCTCCTTGTGGATGGCCGTCTGTTCAGATGTACTAGGCTTATTGTTTGTCATCTTAAACGGCGTTCGTCCTCTCTGGTGGAAATCCTCCAAACTGAAGAACAAAGAACACATCGGTAGTGACTTGTCCTTTGCTAAAGCTGACAGAGTTCATTACTCGTACGAATCATATGTGTAGTATTTAAATATTAATTTGTTATTGGGTTAGTTTCGGAACGTTTCACATTAATATAACCAAAACTTTTTTTTATTCGTTTGATTGACACCTCTGATTAGGATTTACAGTATTTGTTTTAAAAGATTATGTCGAGAAGCGTCTTACTAACAGCTTTGTGGAAAGGTAACGTTTCTTGCTTATAGTTAACAATTCCAGTGTCACCAGTGACACTAGGCCGATGTGTTCTGTATGTTATTAGGATGTTATTAGGATGTTATTAGGATGTTATTAGGGACCTTTAGCAACGAAAAAAATCTGAAAAATCACATTTTCGGTTTACTCTTTAATACTTCTTTGTGCGCTGTTCACAAGGGTTTTGTTTACTTCGCCTTAAACTTTGTGAGCAGAACACAATTTAAAAATGTTTAAACCATGAAGCTAAATACGTACTGAGAACCTATTTTTCGTAACGTTCTTGCAGTCCTCACAACTCTAAAAAAGGTCTTTTCGCGTTCTAATGCTAGTGACAACTCCGTGCAGGTGCTCAGCCCGATACATTCCAATGCATAGTCATTGTATTTTTTAATAGATAGTTCTTTGCCATCGTTAATTGTCAGCAGCGTCGTCGTCCTTCATATACGAAAGATCTTTATCAGCTTATCGTGGCCGCGTAAACCGCATGATAAGTTTCGGTCCAACCAACCTATTCATCGGAGTACGAAAAAAAAATATGAATCTTGAGATCCAAAATGTTCACCTTTTATTGATTAGGGCTCAGAATGTATACAAAGTTAACGAGGTTGTTAGAAAGTCATTCAGTTGGTGTTAAAGGAAAGTTTGTGTAGCGGATGAGAAAGACAGTTTTTTTTTATAGTGGCGTGTTTTTTCTTTGAAAACAGAAAGATATTAAAACAAAGAATAAAATTTCATAAAATTCAATGATTTATTCCGAGAATTTGATTTTTGGTTTAATTGAATATTATTAGCTTTAGGAATGGGATGTCGTGTTTTACCGCATAATGAGTGGATCTTGAAGTGAGTTGCTGATATGGTCAGGCCACCTTGAAGAATTTAATTGAAAATCGGCACTGAATTAGAAATAACGATAAGTGAGATAAACGAAGGTGTTATCTACTCTTGTTAGACGGACTATATATAGCTGGGTCAGACGTAAAGAATTTATGTAAAAGTCGCGAAATTGTATCATAGTTTTTGTATTGCAAATTCTTGGTACATAAAACGTTGTATTTCGATAACTTTACAACTAGTTACAATGTTGAAAATTTGCAAATCAAATTGTGCGAAAAAATAGGGATTGTTTGGTAGACACGTGGATAAACAACTTTCATCTCTTAAATTTTGTGAAGAGTTTTTTTTTACAAAAGATGGAAACGTGCAGCAGATTTTTAGCGCAAGAAAGCAAATTAAATTCGGTTTTCAAAGCTCCCATGTAGAGTCTTTTTAGTAATGTGTGATTAGAATTGAAGTTGACAAAATATAATTATTGTAGCAAAAATGCGGATAAGTTTGTTACCAAATATCGTAATTTTTCGTGTACCGGTATAATCATATTTGCACATCATATTTGCACATCATGTTTTAACATTAGGTATCTTGAAAAAAAAATGACAATAAAATTATTTCAATATTGCGTGTGATAGAATTGAACTGATAAACAAATTTATTGAAAATGAAAATTTAATTTATTAAACAAAGACTTAAATAACGCGAAGTGGTTTTCTTCTTTTGAGGTACTAATGGAAAGATGAGCGACGAGGCACGTGGTAAATAGGAGTGCTTATTCTAGAGATAAAACCAGGAGCAATAGGAAACTCGAGATTAGAATTTATGAAGTAAAGTTATCCTTACCTCATCTGCTGTCCACTGTCTTGTTATAAATAAACCGCCTTACTCCATTTATCTCGAAACTGCCCCTAAAATTGAGTAAAAACCCAGAGATCTCCATATGCTGTCATTTTAGGATTGGTTTAACCGTTTAACTTGGCTCCAGCTCCTCAATTTCAATTTTAATGACGTATTATATAAAAAAAAAAGTTTTGAGGGAATTCAAAAGGTATGTCGATAGAAAACAAGATGGGTGTAATTCCCTCTCAGCCAATCGCATTCATTAACAAAACCTACATCGCGTGTATTAATAGATGAGAAGACCTCGTGCAGGGTATAACATCATCGCTCCAATCTAACAGTTTATCAGTTTTGGCGGAAATTGATTGTCGGGTTTTGCTCGACAGGCTTGTACTTGCGAGCTAGTGCTTGCAGTGTATTTGTTTTGAATAATCATTGTTTTGCAATCATTCTTTTCGAAGAGCTTTCCACCAATTGCCGTTTCCAAGGTAACAGTAACACAAAATGTGAAATGAAAACAAATTGCATAACTGAAAACCTTTCTCACCAGACCTGTTTGTCTTCTTCCACTCTGTGTAAACTGTCTCTTATTGTCAACTCGTAAAGAGACAAGAATACTTTTTAAATAATTGTTGCAGACAAGTTTTGGATTCTGAGTCTTTTTTTCATTCAAGTAATCCGTTTTTTTAGTGACAAAGCTACATTCTAAATTTGTTAGAAAATCACAGGTCGTTGATTGCCTTCCATTTATAATAATTCCATTTATAATAATAACAATATTTAACATTTATATTGTGCGTTTTTCATATGGATATGATCAAATGCGCATCACAAATGAATACAGTTTTCAACAGTTGAGGGTCTTAGATAGTCCGCAAGAGCGGCTTACATATATTAATAACCGTAAATGCCCTCAGTACTAGTGTTGAAGACAGATCACAACACCGGGATCACTACCCTGCTCTTTTCGACAAATGTGTGGGTTTTTTAAGTCCCTCGATAGAGTGTCGAGAGACTGGACCTACGGTTTAACGTCCTTATCAGAGAAGACGCGAAAGACCACCGTTTGCAGATGTTAGAGCAAAGGCAGCACTTTCTCCTCGGTTATTTTAAGACCCAGAGTGTCGGTCCGGCCGGGAATCGAACCCAAGCCTCCCGCACGATAATACCAACTAGGCTAACCAGGCGGTGTTATGTTTACAGTGAAAATGAGATATAAGTTTTCCGCCAACATATTGATTCGAAGTATGCCTAGATACAAGGATCTCAAAAAAAGCTCTAAACTTCTTTCTGGAAATTCTTATCAATGTTCCTAAATTTTCTCTTAATTTGGTCTAACTTTCTTGAAAATTTTCGAAAATTCTCAGGAATATCAGATTTTTTAATGTTTTAAGCGAGATAAATCATTGCTGTATGAATGGAACTGTGGGATGTACTACCGAACGCTAAAGGTTACAAAATTGTTTTTCGCTCTTATCAAGTAACGATATAATAATTGCTCTAATACTCCAATTTTTTTTCTAAATTTCTTCCGATTCTCTTATTCGAAGCCTAGGTCATTAGCAAATATGGGAAGAAGCCAGATACATTTCCATGTTTGGAAGTAGCCCCGCATGCGGTTGAAACAGCATCTCATTTTGTTTCCTACCCAGGTACTTTTTTCTCTTGAAAGTATTTTTGATAATACGTCATTGATTAAAATCTAAATTGAGAAAAAGCTGAAGCCAAGTCTAACGGTCAAACCAAACTAATAACTTATAATGGCAGCAGAGAGAGAGATCTCTGGGAATTTTATGGGAAATTTTGTGGCAATTTCAGGGTAAGATGCTTTAAGGCGGTTTATTTAAAACCAGATGAGGTAAGGATGACTTTATTATTTCATTAATTCGAATCTCGCGTTTCCTATTGCCCGTGGTTAACTCTGTTGTATTCAGTTTTACAAATAGAGTTTGCACCGTAGTGAGAAGACGTTTTGAACTGACGTTTCCAACTGTAGTCCTTGGTTTGAGTGAATGGCTCACTACGGTGTAAAACTTATCTATTTGTAAAACTGTTTCTGTAGAAATGCTGACACAACGTTCCATTTTATACGACATTGTTTCTTTGACTTCAGCTAAATCAGTATAGCCAACTCAGTCTCCTAGTGGCCGTGTGATTGAGGTGGGACCTGGGATAGAAAACTTGAAAGCCGTGGTTTAGTATTGTTCCGTTTTTTACAGAAGAAACATTCAATTTTTGTTGTAAACTCGCTCTGTTGACTGGAACATTTTAAAAGTTTCAGATCCATTTACCACCCCACTATACAATAGTTTCATATTTTTAAACACTTAATGTGAAAAATATAAAAGCGAGCCCTTGCGCGCTGTTTATGTTTTAAAATCGCAGACCTTAAATAACTTGAACATAAAGTGGTTTTTTTATCATGAGTGGAGGAAACTGACTTTTTGAAACAACTTTTGACATGACAAACTGAACTATTTTCAATCAGAAATTGAGCAGGTAGAGCACTTGTTAAACTCATCCGCACACCTTTAAAGCTTTGGGTTATTGTACCAGTATCTGATCGAACGAAGTCGCATTTGCTCTGGAAATCTGGACATGGTTTAAAACAAAAAACATGCATCGCGAGCTAGTTTGGCTTGAAGATACAAAGGCATGACAGAAAAATCTATTACCAATCAAAAACGTGCCTAATGGGAAACTACATTTTTTCAACAAGTTGATGAGTCATAAAACAAAATTGATGAATTTCATTTTTGCAATTTCTTTCTATTTATAGACAAAAATATTTTCTTTGGTCTCACACTGTGAATCATTTTTTGGGGTATTAATTATGTTTGTTCTGTGATTGAACGGATCGGTGAATTATTATAGTTTAAACTGCATTTTCAGTAATTTAGCAAATTGCAGAAATCGCTTGCGAGTTTTCATCTTGCTATTATCAAAACGGGCAACAAAAAAAGAAATTAATGAAGAAAATAAAAATCAGCGATGCGCACAAATAGCTTGTAAAGTTACAGCCACATCTCAGTTGGCATGGAAACGGCAATTAGCCCGCCTTTCTGAAAACAGACCATTTTCATCAACAAATAAACTCGTGGTTTGAATTATTATCAATTTGAATTGACTATAATTTTTTTGGCTATGGATATTTCTTATCAGTCAGCACCTTCTCACCAACACTGTTCAACAAGTTCAAAACTTTAATGAATATTTTTCAAAATTTTTGGATTCTGTGTAAAAGCGCTTCATATAAACACTTGATAACAGAAGTACTTTCAGGAACTCAGTTCCTCGATCGTAAGTGTTTCTAGCACAGGATACTCTGATGTGCTGTTACGAGCTGCACTCAGGAAAGCGTGGTCGATCTATGACGTGTCCGCGTTTATACACGCTGTGTAATCACAAGGGAAACGCGGAAAAATCTATGTACTGTATTGTACTGTATCTAAAGCAATTTTTTTGAATACATACTGTTTTTAGATGGAAAGTTTTGGGGGCTCAAAGCAATATTGTTTAATAGGGCTTATCACTGTTGTTTTCTTTTTCAAATTATTTGAAAAGAAAGAATTGTGCTAGCCAGAAGTTTTTAAACATGATTACGTTCTATTGTTTGTTTGTTACGTTTTTTAAAGCCGATAATCGTTTTTTTTAGTGATAGGACACTCCGCTGAAGGTACAATTTGACTAATAGTGTTTCATACACCATGACGGATGCGTGCGCGTAATCAGTTCAGGTCAATATGGCACTTTCACCGTATCCAGTTAAATAGAACTTGTCTTCCTAGTACTTGGTATTAGCTACAGCTGAACAAATCATGAGCAGGCTGCATGGATATAGATATAGATTTTTACAGCAACCCGGCATTGTATAATGACACACGATGGGACTTTTACTCCCGAAACAAGTTTATTGAAAACTTCAAAACTGTTGTTTTTAAAATATTGGTTCAACTTAACAATTTAATAAGAGCATGAGTGCTAACAGTTATTCAAAAATAAAAACAAAGTAAAACAATGCGAGGCTGTGTTTAGAGGTTTTCCTACGAAAATAGAAAAACGAAAACTCAGTTTCCATTTCCTTGTAAGGGCCTGTTCACATGAGGCGAGATGTCTCAGGAGGGGGGGGGGGGAGGGTGGTAGAGATATCTCTCCGGAGTAGGGATGAAACTGTCCCTGGTTCACATGAGAAAACCTGACGCCGAGATGTCTCGGTTAATGGTGCTAAGTTACCGCCATCTTGTCTCGTTCTGATAGGAACGTATGCGCACCATCCACAAAGTTGTCCCCGTGAACCCCGAGTATCTCGAGGTGAACCGTTCACATGGACCGGGGCAACTTTACCCCTAGGGCTATCCCTATCTTCCAAATCGAGATAAATCGCACCCGAGTTGTCTCGGCTTCATGTGAACGGAATGACTGGAACATAAAAATGTAGAGAAATTTGGCTCAGTCCGAGATAACTCGGGGGACCGAGATATCCCTACCCCCCGAGATATTTCGCCTCATGTGAACAGGCTCTTAGAGACTCTTTTTAACTTGCTATGGTCTGCGAATCTCAACGTCCACACAGGAACTTCATTGGAATCAGAATGCTATAAAGCCGGGCATTCACTCCGACGAAGGACTTCAGTTCGAAACGTCAGTATGTACAATTCTTTTCACTAATTTATCCTCTTTTAAAACTGTTAAAGTCGAGGGTAACTCTTCTGAAAGATGCATTTTGATCGATTCTGATTACAATAGATTTCCAAGGTAGCTTTAATTTAATTCATCACACAAATTGAACATCATAAATATAAGCTAATTTATACAACTGTATGATCAGTATTTTGGCATGAGGAGTCTGATATACTCGATAAACACCAAAATAGTTAATGATAGTATTAGCAATAACAATTATTATCATAATGACCAAAACGAAGATGATGATAAAAGTACTAAATATAGCAGCTTCCGTTTCGTTTTTATAACTACTAAACTAGATCGATAAGAAAACCTTAAATTCTGCAATTCTATGATCAATTTAAAATGCGAATATAAATTATAATTCAAAGGCTTTAATAAAAGAGAGAAAATGATTCACTCGTATTCCAGTCATAACGTATCCGTGACGACAACTGAACTGTGCACTTTTTCCTTGACAGCTTTTGATATTGGGTAAGAAACAATCTTCAGTATACCGTGCCGCGATATGGTGCAAAGAACAGCACGTAATAATCGGCCAAATAAAAAACACCAGAATCTTTGAGATTCCTTCTGTCGTCATTTTTAAAGAAAAGTTTGAAACTAAATAACGAGGCCAACTTATTTTTGAATTGATGCCCAAATCAGATGTCAGTGAAAAAGAACTCTAAAAAAGGATGTTTTAATTTGAAAGGTAGTGCAAGGCGACAGTTAGTATTTAAGTTTTTCAACGTAACTTTTTTGTGATACTCAAAGCTTTCCGCGGTTCAATGTTGAACTGAGCAAATCATAGAAGAACCACTCAGAAGAAATATAAATGGTATTCGATTCTTGTTTTTCTAGAAAAGGCAAACACTTCTACCGAACACTGAAAACACACAAAAATGCGAAGCTTGCACACTTTTTACCACTAATTAAGATGATTAATTACAAAAACTACTCTAATTTCTTTACATATGATATGATTTTCATACCTAAAGTATCTTAGTTTAAATGATAGCGTTTTCAAAGAATCTTGCTAATATATATGCCCATAAATTTTAAATATCATTTTGTTTTCCATGAATTTATGTGGTGATTTTTGTTGGGCTTTCGATTCATTTTGTTTATCTTGTGACGCTGTTTATTTACAAACACTCTAAGTGCTGAAAGAGAGGCCATATCTTTTGCGTATTCCACCGTCCACGTATATATCTATTTCCTCATGAGCTTCATCGGCCATTCCTTTACCAGCTGAACTTTTTAACGGACGCAAGTTTCCGATGAAAAACAAAAAGAAGCTAACACGACATATCTCTTTTTTTTCAGTTCTCTCCATTTTGATCACAACACTCCGAGCTGCTGATTATTCCAATACTTGAACAAGTTCTCAAAATGCTTTGGGACTTGGCCATTAAAAATGCTATCATCCAGCCATCTCGTTCTTCCCGACTTTTGAATGCAAATGTCGTTTCATTGTTTTCCTTTGAGCGAATCTCAATTGAAAATATTTTTTCTTTGCTCGAATATGATTCATTTGGTATCAATGATTCAATGCTCTTTGTCTTTATAACACTTGAGCAAACTTCAATGTCTGAATTCCTGTTTTTGTAATAACACAAAAGTTGATCTTCATAAAGTGATAGAACAGCTGTCCTCCATTCTTTCTTTGAGAACGAGTTTGACCTTGGAATTTGCATCCAAGATGAACTTTCCTTAATCGCAATACAAGAAAAGTCAAGGTTTTTAAAATTTCCGTTTGTATCTGACCATTCATAATTTGCGCATTTTGTATCGTGTAAATTCCAAGATTTCTTACGCTTTCGCATTTTTTTCCTCAAGAAATTCATAAACGCCATCGTTGAGAATGTCAAATTACCTCACAATTAATATACCAAAGAATAGAAGCTGTAAAGACTCTTTTTTATGCAACGGTTTAGCGAGATTTAAGTTCATTCCAATTCTTGTTTCCTTTTTATATAGAAGGTACAAAGTGTTATAGAAGCTTTTCGCCACATCTGTTTGTTTCTAATGAGTTTTCTGGCTGGGATGCTTTCGTCTTATCTTATAGTTCTTTGAATTGTTCCTTTGCATGGGCTTCGGGCCAAAATTAGTCTCTCGAACAATTTTGTTCGATTTTTTAGTATTTATACCGGTGATGAGGTCATTTGATCGAGAAAGCGTTATTTGTCAACTTATCTCATCAATCTTCCACACCTTTAATAAGTTTTAAATTTGTCTTCCCCTCATTACCAAATACTTTTCAGAAAAAGTAATGGACCATTAAAAGTGGACACATAGAATAGTGTGATGATTGCCAAGGGCAATATCTGGAAACTATAATTAGTTTTGTAGGTTGACACAAACCCAATAATTAAAACCTTGATTGTATTTTGTTGCATGGCTACAAAACAAACTTATTACTAAATTACAAAGTTATTTACGAACAAACAGTTTATAAAAAAGGATATATTTTACAGTGTAGTGAAAAATTATTTTTAGACTGACGTTTCGGACTGGAGTCCTTCGTCGGAGTGAATATTTACGGACAAAGTTGAATTAACAAACAGTGTAATAATAGTGCTTTCCATTTGTCTAACTATCCAACCATTCATCCATTTATCCACCCACCCATTCATCCATCTATCCATCCATCCATTCACCCATCCATCCACCCACCCATCCATCCATCCATCTACCCATCCATCCATTCACCCATCCATCCACCCACCCATCCATCCATCCATCCACCCATCCACCCATTTATCCATCCACCCATCCACCCATTTATCCATCCACCCATCCATCCATCCATTCACCCATCCACCCATTTTATCCATCCATCCATGCACCCATCCATCGTCCATTCACCCATCCACCCATCCATCCATCCGAGATTCAAAGATCTATGGCCTTCGAAATTACAAATTAAGTTTTTATATTCCGCAAACTCGAACCTCTCATTTCAGAAATAGTTTTTTTATTTACAGGAGCATCACTATGGAATTCACTTCCCGAAAATGTCAAACATGAAAAGTCACTCTTTTCATGGATTGGTGTGTCAGCAACTAGCCCTCTACAGCATTACAAGTAATAAATGGAAGATCTCCATACCGCGTATATACATGATAACCTTTCGTCGAAGCTAATTACTGGATTGGTGTTTTAGCAACTAGCCCTCTACACCATTATATGTAATGATGTACATCTCGCGTATCTACAGGAGCGTATCTGTAGGACAACCTTTTGTTGAATCTTCTTAGTGGATTGATGTGTCAGTTGGAGTATTTATTTTTTCCAGTTATGGTTTTTTCCACACATTAAGGCAAAAATTCAAGATATCATTAATCAAAACGTACACCAAAACAGATACAAGATAAAATATATTCATTTCACTTATCAACTTTAAAAATTTAATAACTAGAAATATATAATCAGTATAAATGAGACATGTTATTATTGCTCTTTATTATCATTATCATTATTATAATGATAATGATAATAATGATAATGATAATAAACACGTAATAAATGATTCATTATCCAAACTAAACAGTATCTGGTCATCTGTACAGTCTAAATTACCTAAAAATATCTATAACTTTACGATTCGCTATATAAACAACACACTCCCAACCAGAAAAAACCTTGCAAAATGGAAAATTTCTTCAACAGCCGATTGTTCCTTCTGTTTATTCCCTGAAACTCTTCTTCATGTGGTAGCTGGCTGTCAAACGTATCTTGCTCAGGGCAGATTTACTTGGAGACATGACTCCATTCTTCATTTTCTGGCTAAGTCCCTTCAAGTAGTGCAAGGTATTGCTCTATATGCTGACCTTCCAAAATTCAAAAGTCCCTCAATCATAACTGGTGAAAGCCTTCGCCCAGACCTTTTGATAACCTCCTCAGATAACCGTCTTTATGTACTCGAACTATCAGTTGGCTTCGAATCAAATTTGAAAAATAACTTATCAAGGAAAAAAGAAAAATACAAAGAACTAACAAAACTTTTGAATTGGCAATTTAAGAAAGTTACTTTCATCAACTTGTCCATAAGTACTCTAGGTGTATTTGCTAGTGAATCGTCAGCCTTCCT
>JAOBAY020070151.1:0-11829 GCA_025331085.2 Zoanthus sociatus | reverse complement strand
AAACTGCCGGGATCGAACCTGGGACCTTGTGGTTGGAAAGCAGAGATCTTACCAACTGCGCCAACCACGTCCACCCAACTAGATAGGTCCTATCCAAAAATATTCTTTTGTATTGATTTAATTAAAATTGAGGTACACAGTTTTATATACTTAATCTTCTTTGATTTTCTTGTTTATTTTGTTGAAAACTGAGTTTACCATAGATCTAAAGAAAAAACGTTTGTTAAAGTTGATTAATTTTGAAAAAATATAACTACTTACCATCTTCAGTTGTGAAAAGAGTCAATGATATAATGGCACATCAAATCAAATGCAAGAAATAAAAAATGTATATATTAGTAATGCTTGTCAATAAAATGTCATAAATTTAAACCCCCACCTGAATGTTGTTTTTTTTTTCAAGAACTTCAAATCAAATCATTTGACAGTACTTAATATAACCAAACATTAAGAAAATTCACTGCTTTGTTACCTTTGATTAAAATATGAGATTACAATGTTTTGAAGCATGCATGATCATTTCAGGTAAAAATAACCAATGTTCCATTCATTATTACCTGAAGAACATCATAATCTTGAATATCCAAGTAACTTACTAAATTGTCTAGTCATGCATTAAATCACTTTTTTTCTTTAGCTTAGTGAAGACTAGCAAGGTTCAAATACTGCTCTAACCTGTAGTAAATGGATGTATCAAATGATACCAAGGTTTTACAGTATTTACCACATTAAGAGTTTTATAATTTATATTTCACAACATAAATTAAAACAATTAATGTGTTTGTAACAGCATGCTGTACATTATGATGCAATGAGACAAGTAAAAATGCTTTTGGAAATACAGTACAAGATTAGGAGTAATTAACTTCGGACAAGTCTAAAAACCATATAGCAAATACTTTGATCCTCATTTTAACCTTTATACTTCACAAAATCTTTTTCTGCTACTTTCAAAATTTAAGACTTATGCAAATAATATTGTTGCTCATATAAACGACCAAGTGAAAGATTAGATAGCTACAGCCCAACAGGATTGCTCGTTTTGGAGCGACTGCTTGATTGTGTGTTTTTCAGTGTATGTGTTTTTCAATACTTCTTTGAGGCATTCAGTATTTAAAGCATCATAAGCAACATAGCCATGAGCAAAAAGCTTCAAAGTTTAACCTGCAGTAAAAGAACCACTTTTAAGATGTTTTTAAGGCCTTAAAAACTTAAAATTACCATGATTAAAAGAATTTTAAAAACTTCTTGAAAATGAAAATTACACTACAAAAAAATCTTAATCAAACAGGGTTTTCTTTTGCCATTTCCATTAGAAGGATAAGGCATTGGGTATTTAATACATAAGATAAAAGGTATTCAGTACAGATAGAAAAAAATAGTCAGCTGAGAAAAATGAAACCATCCACAAAACACAAGGGAACCATTTTGAAAATTTGTTCACACACCAATGAAAGCACAGGAAACTCTATAATCACCTGTTGTAAATAATTTTACTAATATGGTATATATGTAGTGGTTTAAATTTGCTCTTTAGATTGAAATTTTTAAACCAGTTTTAAATTTTGAAACTAGTTGGAAATTTTCAAACCAGCTGAAATGTTTTAAACTGGTTTAATTTTTGTATATCGGATTTTTATGATCAGTGTTAAAAAAAGGCTTCTATTTTAATTTGGGAGTGTGGAAGAAAAACTGGAGATTCCTTCCTCATACATTCCACATCAGTCTTGTTTAAATTCATCTAAGTTTCAATTCTTGATGTTTCTGCAGGTTATTATTTTCGCCTCGTGTTGTTTTACTGACTGACATAGGAAGTTGTATACCATTTGATGATCACTTATAGTCCCAGCTCAGATAATCCCGAAAATTTGAATAGATCACTGTTGTTGGTAAGTATAACATCCAAGAGGGTACTTGAGGTAGTTGTTACTCTTGTTGCTTCCATAATTAAGCATGTAAGTTGATGTATGTCTACCAGATCAATTAATAATTTCCCCTCCTTTTCATTGGGTCAGAGTCTGTCTAGATTTAGGTCTCCAAGTAGAACAATAGTCGAGTGTTTTGAAGTAGCCCAAGATATTATGTCATTTAGCTCTTCTTCTAGATCCTGATAATAGCCGGCACCAGTGTTTCTAGGAGGTCTGTACATCCCAAGCACAACAACATGTGTGTTGTTAAACTTTACGTCAATAGCTAATACTTCTATGGTTTTATAGGATTTTTTGAGCTTGAATTTCTTGGATGGTAGTCTTGAGTGTATATAAGCCATGACGCCTCCTCCTCCTTTGACTCTGTCTTGACGATAAAGGCTGTAATTTTCCATTTTAAATTGAGAATCTGGATATGAATAGTCAATTTTTGTTTCCGTTAGGACTAAAATTTCAGCTCTAAGTCTTTGATTGATGAGAATGAGCTCATCATACTTGTTCTGAATACTATTTATATTCAGGTGAGAGAGGAAAATATGGCTGGGATGAGACTGTCTGGTGTTTATTAATTCCTCTAAAGAATCTGCATAGTCCTCAGTCAATATGCTGTTTGTAGAACAGTTACTCAGTGAACCAAAGCTCAGATTATTTGGTAGTTGACTGAGGAGACATATGGTACATTTCCAATCATTTTGGCGATGATTAAATTCCTTTACAGTTAGTCCAGCACACTTGAAATGGTAATAAAATTTACAGTCATCACACTGCATGGTCCGGTGATTTCTCGCTATCGTTCTTTCACAGGTAGGACATTTAGGTTTATGTGTAGTTTTTCTAGTCGGTTGTGCGATAGGTCCTGGGTTAGTCTGAATGTCGCCTCCTCGGATTAAAAGGTGAAGTGATGCAGTCGTATTGGAATAATACCGAACCTGGCATTTTGTGCGTTTAGGTTTTCTATGTATAAAACTTCGGGAGAGGCATTAAAGGCATTAAAATGATCAAGCCACTGTTTTTCAGTCACTGGCGGGATTTTAGAGTTAGAATATTCACGTTGAAGGATTTCAATATTTTCCAGAAATTCCTATTTTGCTGGCATGCTTCGAGTTCCAATAATTTTTCACTTTGAAAGTTTAATTTTTTCCTTTTCAATAATTTCTTAAATTCACTATGTTTTTCATGATACCGTAGGAAAGAGTTACTGGGATCACGATGTTTGTCTCAGGGATTTTCTGCCTTCCTGCATTCGAGATCAAACCATTTTTTATTTAATGCTCTTATTTTCATTCTTTTGTTTTTAACACATTTCAATTTTATAAACATACTTGCAGCTTTTAATAAAATCGCTTGTAGGTCTTGTGCTGCTGTATTAACACTTTCATAATCATAAACGTAGTTAGTTTTCATAAAGGATTCAAGAAGAAAAGTGACTTCTTGTGAAGTCAAAGCTAATCCATATAATTCACAAGAATCAGTAGACCAAAGAGACTGTGGAGGTAAGCTTCGTAGCATTGGAGGTTGTGAGTCTCGATTTTCCAGATTTGAGATTGTTAAACTTGTGTTTATCCATGTGCAGATTGAACTGTGATCTGATAGAAAGGAAGGCTGATTTACTACAAAATAGTTAACGCTTTGAAAAAGGCTCTGATCGGTTATGATGTAGTCTACTACCCTTATGCCATTCCTGCCACTATAAGTCACTTTTTTTAGTGAGTCTCCAACTGTTCTGCTATTCAGTAGATTTAGATCAAACGATCAACACAAATCTAATAGATTTTTTTCATATGAATTAATTTTCTCATCAAAATGCATCAACAGACAGTGCACTGCAATCATTAGTTATCGCGTCGTTTCCTTCTTTGGATACAAGACCGGAGGCGAGTCTGGTTCGCGCGTTGAAATCGCCTAACATCTTAATATTACCCAGTTTAGAGAATTTCTCAATGTCAAGCTCAAGATTTTCAAATAAAAATTATCTTCAAAATATGAGTTGATTAGAGGGATATACAAACCGCATATAAAACGATCTTTTTGCCTTTCTAAAATTGTTTTTGAAATTTTGCACCAAGGATTTCACAATTTCAATCTTAGTTTTTAGAAAATTCCTATAAATAATTGTTATACCTCCGGATGATCTCCTGCTTTTCTTTACATGTTTTTGCGAGTTTATAGAAAAGTGATTATAACCGTTGATTACTGGAGTAAAATTTGACCATGTTTCTGTTAAAATTGTTAAATCATGGTTTTTAATTAAGTTCAAAAAGTCACTATAACTAGATTTGTTACCTATTACTTTATCGCTTCCGAAAATTACACATATCAAAAAATAATTACAAAATATACCAAGGGAATAAAGGTAATATCTAAAATATGCTGAAAACGATCCTAAATCTATAAAGTTCAAAAGATAGCCCAATAACCACAAGTATAATGTGCACGAAATGATAATGAAAGCAGGACGTCATGTTCCCAATAAAATTTGCCAGTAAAGAACAAAACATAAAGAAAAAGAGAACAAAATTTAAGTAAATATGTATATATAGAATAACTAAGTAGAAATAAAAAACAATCTAAATAAGAAAAAATAAATAAATAAAATAAAATAATGATAATAAAACAACGTAAATAGAAAATTTAAATTACCAAATATGTTAAACAGTAAAATACACTATAAAACAACTACCAGATCAAACAATCAAATTATCTTACAGGCTGCAACACAAACATCTGAAGCTGTTTGATTATTGTTTGTAAGTCAGGTACTGATGAGGGACCAATGTTGTTCTGAACGGGTAGATTAGATTTGACTACCTCAGAGTACATATACGGTTGCTGATGAACTGGATGCATTGGGGGTGGAGAGACCTGGTATGGATGACTAGGAGCTTGGTTGGAAGGCATGAGATGATGGGTTTGGCGAAAACCAAATTGATCAGTGTGTTTCTTAAGGGCGGTACACCGGTAAATTGTACCGACGTTCCCCGACGGCTGTACCAATTTTCCCCAGCTCGAAAGTTTGAGCATTTGGCGCTTGATGACCTCGTATCCACTCCAGGTGTACCTCCTTTTCCACTTAGTGTACCCCACTTCTCCAGCCTTAAGAAACACACTGTTGATTCATGCTGCTGTTATGATTGGAGCGGGGCCAGGTGTTACGTAGAGCATGCCTTTTTCGTGATGCACTGGTTGCTGTTCCATAAATCGCACTTTTAAGATTTTTTTGCGAAAAACTTTAGTGCAGTGTCATTTAAGTGTTTATGATCGTGGAATAAATTAGGTTTTGAAATGTGGCTGTTGTCTACAAAAATAATATTTTCAGATTGCTGACTTTTTTCGTGTTTTCGTGAATGGAATCCTGACGTGGTAGAAGAGATGAATAAGTTAGATGCGAGCTTGAGAGCTTGGACTTAGCGGATTGAAGTAAAGATTTTGTGGCCTTGATTACTTGTTCCAGGTGATTAAATTCTAAGTCATTTGTGCCGCAGTGAACAATGACAGTGTTTGCTTTAAGATCTGAATTATCAATGGATTTCTTTGCTTTTTTATGTGATAATTAATGTAAGATTTGACAGTAGCATTTGGACATAATAATTCAGGTTTTAATCGTTTTCCATTTGAATCAGTAATTATAAGCAGAGAATTTGGACTTTGTGACGGAGATGTTGGATTTGATAAAGATGGATTAGATTCGCTTCCTTGCAGAGGTGTGGTTGTTTGATTTCCCAGGGTCTGATTTTCTGTCTGTGTTTGGTTTAAGGTCAAATGGTCAATGTACATTGCCTGTACAGATCGATGCATGTTTAAAATTTCAGATTCCACCTGGGCTTTAAATGTAATAAAAAAGCTTTCTAGTTCAGCGACGTTTTCAGACAAGCAGGAAATATTATTGGATTGTATTATTGGATATAATCTTCACGGCCACCACGTGGAGGCGTTACATCCGCTTTTGTGAAAATAATTTCTTCGTCGCTTTCATTTTCGTTTTCAGAACCTTCATCATCTTCACCATCAGCACAGGAATCTGAATCAGATTTTGATACAATGCTTTCGCATTTATGTGATTACTCTGAGAATTGTATATAGAAATTTGCAAGTTAGAGAGCGCATCTGAATCCCCATCACCACACTTTTTATCAATTAAGTTTACCCTTTTCAATAATAATGGAAATTCCTCTGCAGCCCACAGCTTATAATAATTACCTTGAGCTTGGATTCTTCCGGTTGTTAAAAATACTGAGAACATGAACAGTTTAATGTCCCTATTAAAAACTTGAATGGAAATTTTATCTGGTTTTCCCGGGCTGGAGGACGATTCAAGTTCATTCCATAATACTTTGAAATCCTCTTGCTTGCTCAAACCATCTATATAACGCGTGATGGCGGCCTGAATCCACAGTCGGATTCTAGCTTCAGAGGTGTAGAAACCGGCAACTTGTGTTCGAGGTTTGAAGAGATTAATATCGATTTCCTCAAATGGAACATCATTTGACAATTTTGCTTTGTTCCTCAGTTCATCTATCATGTATTGGTCTAAGGATCGATCAGGCTCAACTACCACAACACGTGGCGCGGTCTTGCTACTATTTCTCTTGTTTGAATGCTTACTGGGGTCTGTTTCCCCCATAATTTAAACAGAAACGAAGTAGTGATAAAAAGAAACTTAAAAAAAAGGCCAAATTCACGGGAACTGGACAAAAAAGAACTACACATTTTCGACATTTTCTGAGACAACAGAAAACAACGTTCAACCATCGATAGATAGATAGACAGACAGGCAGACAGACAAACAGACAGATAGACAGACAGACCGACACAGACAGACAGATAGATAGATAGATAGATAGATAGATAGATAGATAGATAGATAGATAGATAGATAGATAGATAGATAGATAGATACTTTATTGATAAATATCGATTGCATCTAAAAATCTGAATTGAGTATTATTTAAAATTACGCATAAAACATATCAATGTCATTCTAATATAAAATATATATTTTAGTTAAACTAAGTTATAAATGGAACAGAAAGGGGGAATTAAGTGAAATTATTGACACGATTACAGTAATAAGTAGTAAAACTCTCCTTTTAATGTTGAAACTTACATCAAAAGTGTGTGTGTGTCTAAGCCGGAGAATATTTCGCTGATGTAAAGACTAAAAGTTTATGTAAGGGATGTACTATCCTCTAATAGATTGAAACAGCGACTGACACAAGTGCTAATGATGCATATGGTTCTCTAATGTCTCTAAGTTAAGCGACATTAGAGCATCTTCACAATTATGATTGGGGAAAATAATTGACAGTGCTCTCTTTTGAACGCGCTCTCAGTCGTTTGATAAATACTTAGGCAGCGATGAATGAAGCACAGGAACAGCATAGGGCCTTATGCAAGAAACAGAAGCTTTACTTATTCAGCTTTAGGAACATTTATTAGCGCGCTTTATTTGTTTTAGAAAATAAAGGTGCTTTGCTGCTTTCTTTACGTCATTGGTCACATGCGCATTCCACGTTAGATTGTTAGTTATCGTAACGCCAAGTAATTTTACGCTCTCTACAACAGTAAGAACTTAACCGTCGATTTCCGTAGTGTTTAATTTAGGACTGTTCTTTGCAAACGATTTGTGCAATTTTTTACATTTCCTGCTATTAAGTTGGAATCTATTTTTCTTAGTCCAGACCGCTACGGAGCTCTAAAGAACACCTCAATATTATTGTCCACCTTGTATGCTCTGTTTTCAGTTCTTCTATTTCCTAAGGTAACGAGATCTTTCTACATTTTAAGCTTGTAAACTGTATACTTTTTAATTATTTTCTCACTATTTAGTTACTCTTGTAATCTCATATAATAGTTAATTCAGTTTTCCTTGACAATGGCGAAAAGATGTCGCTGAAACGTCGGACTTTTATCGTTAGTTTTTACTTGTATATGTTTATCTAAATCACTGTTATTACTATTTTGGATGCTCCGTTTATTTGTGTTTTGTACTTTTTGTAATTTCCCTTCATTATCTAAATATAAATGTAACGATTGTAATTTGGTGTTATAAAATTTCATATTATACGTTGTATTGGCTTTTCTTTTTATTTATTGTTTAAATGCAGATCTAATCGTTTTATAAATAGTTTCTTACCATATTGTGTTTGAAATGGGACTACATTTCATAAGTTCATAAATACTTTTTTCATTTTTCTCTTTTACTATTCGATAATAATGATAAAATGATAATTACCTAATGACAACTTCCCTGAGGGGCTTTTCAGTGTCATGTTAAAATCCACCACAGCCCCACTCTCAGTTATGTAGGTGGCAAACCAGTTGTCTATTTACAATGCGTGGTAAATTTGCTCCTGGCATCTCCGGTCCCCAAGGACAAACTCATTCAGTATTCCGAGTCGGGGATTTGAATCTGGCGGATCCTTTGCATTCAAATCCCCAACTCTAACCACTGAGCCACGCTGCCTATTCGTAAACTTTCTTTAGTTTTTCAATATCAATCTTGATAACTGTTAATTGCTAGTCAAATTTTAAATAAGATGATGATGGTGGTGGTGGATGGTGATGATGATGGTGGATGATGATGATGATGGTGGATGGTGATGATGACGATGATGGTGGATGGTCATGCTGATCGTGGATGGCGATGATGATGATGGTAGTGGATGGTGATGATGACGATGATGGTGGATGATGATGATGATGATGGTGGTGGATGGTGATGATGACAATGATGACGATGATGATTGCATTTCACAGTCTGAACTTGTGTGCCGTTTTGTTTAACCGTGTCGTAACCTACAACTAAAGGACCCAAGGGGATTCTTTCTCCTAATTCCTTGAGTTATCCTACACATTTCTCAGGATTCTGGTTGTTCCTAACAATGCGTTTTTTTGTAAATATCATATTTTAATACGATCTCCAATTTTTTTTTTCTCTGAGTCTTTTCGTCATACTCGCTAGTGTACCTACAACTACAGGCACAATCTGCACTTTTCGCAGTTTCCACAGGCGTTTGATTTCTCTTTCTTCTCATGCACTCGAATATCCCCCGATGTAGCAATGTCAATGATTAAACGGCTCTTCTCTTGCTTATTTATTACCACTATGTCAGCATTTCTGGTTTCTATGATGTAATCACAATGGATGTTTACGTCCCATAACAACTTCCAACCCATCATTTCCTACAACAGATTCAGGTTCACGTTCATACCATCTCTCATTACTCTCTATGCCGTATTTCTCACATAACTTCTAGAGCACCATCTTGGCCACATTATCTTGCCGACGTTTATACTCTCCCTGGACCAGTTTCTTATACATCCACTTACAATATGGTTGATTATTTCCATCTGGTTGCCACACAATCTACACAAGGGGGAAGGAGCTGTGTTATCAATATTATGTTTGACCCAATTCGGTCCTAACAGCATATTTTTGTGACACACAAATTAAAGCCTCTGTCTTTATCTTCAGATCCAACGTTCACATCCACTGCCATGTTTTATTACTATCAGTTGTTTCCAGGATCTCACGTACCGAAATTGCCCATACATTTTTATCATGCCATTTTTTTATTCTCTCATTCTCCCATAACGTATAACCGTTTAAAATCAACCCTGTTGCTACAGGTCTCGTACTCTATTTCATCAGCCGCTTCCTCACCTTCCAGTAAAACTTCATCAGCATTGTTTATGTACCACCCTAAAATGTTTTCCTCACTCTTTACACCTTTCTCACGACTAATCAGACCTCTACTTACCCTATCTCTTCCTACATACAATCGATCAATAACATTGTTTTGGATGATAAGCACCATGCAGAGTCACCGTTTGAGTTTTCCGGCTAGGTCTTCAATTTCTCTTTCTCTGACTTTAAAATGATACCAGTTCCGTACCTCAATACTGCCACTGCCAAAAGTTATGTAAGTACTAAGTCTCCTTTTGTACTCCTTCATGCATGAACTACTCTTTAACTTTCTTGTTCTTTCACCCTATCCAGCTCAACAATGCCAAGGTACCTGTACTCATTTCCTCAATTTCCTTCATCATCTGCCCATCAGGAAGGCTACTCCATCACATTTGTCAACCTTTCCACGTTTCAAGATTAGCTAGGACATTACACTTTTTTAAGATCAAACACTATATTAATATCTTTGCTAAATAAGTGGACAGTATGGATTAAGGAATCAACTTGATATTTGCTTTTTAGGAAAAGTTTCAAATCGTTCACAAACATTAGATGGTTTACTATCGTAGCTTGCCTTGGCTTTCCTCAGAATCAATTTGAATGGAATCATACAAACGACAAATAGCAGCGGTGAAAGGCTATCTCCCTGGAATATACCTCTTCTTATATACTTCGACATCACCCAATATCTCTCCAGAAGACAACAACTCTAATTTCCACTTGCTCATCTACTGTCTTCTAAGTTTTTTTTTAACGTTTTCAGCAACATTCACCGAACATCTTCAAGCACTCACTAATCCAGCTATGGGGAACCAAATCATATAAGCCTTTCTGTAATCATGCATATAGCCAGATTAGTTTTATTTTCCTACAATTCCTTAGTACAGCCTTATCAATCACAACTGATCCTTAGTACCTTGCACGGCTTCCTCTAAGATATCCTTTCTGCTGTTCAGGCAATATACTTTTTCTCTTTCCCGGTAATCATAAAGGTAGTCAGCAATCATACCAGTAAAAAGTTTCCAAACAGTGGCAAACACGAAATGGGTCTGTAATTGTCCACAGCACTGCCCCTCAAGATTTTCAATTTGATCCAAACAATAAAAAAAGAAATAAAGTTTTTTTGAAAAGGTATACACGAATCGGATTCACTAATAGTTTTGCAAAGTATAACAAATAATTCAATGTAACCCAGTGTAATAATTTTATTCAATGTAACTAAAAATCGAGAATGTAAATAAACATTATTGTACTGTATTTCATTGAATTGGAATGCCCAAGTGAACCTAGACTGCAAAACAGTCTATCGGAAATGCAAACGCGTTCATTATAAATTATGGGAAACCGAGAACAGGAAATGGACCCGCCTCTTCCCAGTTCCCCATTGTTTTGATGAACGAGCTTGGATTTTCGATCTGCTGGCGAAGGAGGAGAAGACTGTTTTGCAGTCCAAAGTGAACCATAATTATGGCCTACCACAGTGAGTATGCCGCCTGTGCTGTAGAAAGATTCAAACTTGTAATAATTTTACAGCAACTTGTAAGAATCCGAAAAAAAACTACAAAGCAACACTGCAGGTAGTACATTCACAAGTTAAAAATGTGGTTTAACTTCCATTTCATACAAACTTATGGCCAGTTTTTCTTAGGGAAAACACATATCAGCGGATCCCGGATTACTCATATTACTTCAAGAAAGTGGCTTTTGAAAAAACTATAAAGTTTTCTTGCTTTAATACTCGTTCTTTTTTCAGTTATTTGAAAAATTAAAAAAAAAATTGAAATTAGCCAGTGGCTATAAAGCTTGTTGTTCTTTTAAGAAAGATTTTTTTTACTTTATCTAATTTTCTTAATCTCGTAATGAAAATTGAATTGCTCCATGGAAATGATCCGTACTTTTGCTTTAATTTGACCGCCATGACTGACACGGATGCGAACTGAGACTGGAACCCAAAATCTGGGTTTACCGAAAATAGATTATCCGAGAACTCTGTTTCTTGGCACTAGCCAGAAGGAATACGGGCTCTGAGAAAGAGATTGCGTGGGCGGACATCAGATTAACTTGCGTGCGCGCATGAATTGGAATCTTCTGCCTCGGCTGCCGGTGCAAATCCATGCACTCACGCATGTGAAGGCCTAACAATAGACCCTTATCACGCTTGTTTGAGTCAGTTCAAAATTGATATTATTGCAATTTAAACGGCAGAAATGGAAA
>JAOBAY020070140.1:0-11830 GCA_025331085.2 Zoanthus sociatus | reverse complement strand
AGTTATAACTGAGGAAGGAGAGTATCTCCAAAAACGTTTTTATAAAGATATAGTTTTACAATGTTTTATTAGGCTGGAATGGCACAAATACAACTAAATGAAAGAATCCACAATTAATTTTTTATGGATTTGGGATTCTTCGTTCCTTTGCCAAAAAAGAATACCTGTGAACTCACGCAATAATCTAATTTTGGATTTTGCCAAAGAAATGCACCCTTACTTTATGCAATCTAAAATGTGTGGTATAAAATAGAGATAATTTTGACATAAAAACAGTTGGTTTACCTGTCTTTCTTTTTCTTCATATTTTTCAGTAAGTTTTTTGCGCTGACTCTTTTTTCTGACTTTGTTCAACTCATTTTTTGCTCGTTCTACTGCCTGGAAGAAATCAATTGAAATATAAAATCGGAAGAAACTTTTTATGACAAAAGTTCAATCAAAGTGTCACTGCTTAAGTTTTAAATAAAAACTCCACTCTGTTTAATTATCATCATAAATAAAGTGCATTGGGCACTTTAAACCAACAAATTAAAGGTAAACTCTATCTTGTACAGTTCCAGCCAAGGAGGTGTCTAGGCCTCAAAGCCTGTACAGCTAGTGAGCTACCTAGTTTTCACCAACACCAGTACCATCCTTGACAACAAGCGACACCAGACCCTTTTACATGCTCTTGTTCCCTCTGCATCCCTCATTGTTCCATCAACATTCCAATGGCAACTATTCACAACTGTTCCTAGATTTAAAGTACTGAATTGTTAATGCCAACCTTCAGCTCCATCATGACCTGACACTCAGACTGTGTAATAATAAACCCTAACCATTTCAAACATATTGCGTTGCTGAACAAGCTGTACAACAGGACCCTGGAGCATGAAGTGTTGAGGTTGGAACAATCAGGAGGTTATAATCCCAGGTTAACCTCGCTCAATACAGCTGCATGTAGTAATCACAACAGCCAACTTAAGCTCCTGTTTTTATTCTTGAGAACTATCAGCAAGAGAAACGTGGTTCCATCTTGAATTGTGACCTGCAGTTTACCAACTACCAGATATCTACAGTACATACATTCAACTCGATTACAAGGGAACTATTACTGACAAGAAATACACTCCAAGAACCATCCACACAGCAAAAAGTCCCCTAACACAAGTTGAAACAGGTAGTTTGGACTATAACTGTATTCCGTGGCCAATTACTCTTGTTAATGCAACTCTACCTTATCATTTTAGTGATGGTCATTTCTTTCTGTAATGCTAGAAAGTTTGTTGGCATCCAGTTACACTCAGCCTCCTAAAAAGTCTGTAAGTTTGAGTGTTTGAGAACTTAAAAAACTGATCTGCAACCCAATGCGTAAAAACAGGCAGGTATAAAAATTGGACCGGATTGTAAGTCTGACTCGTGATCCACTCGGATCAACTCGCATTGACCATAATAAAATTACTAAATAAAACTAAAACTAAAAAAATATTAAGCACAATGAACTATCAAGACCCAGTTAATGATAAATAAATCATATTTTGTTTAATCATATACAGACCATGCAACCCTTGCCAAGCATTACATTATGTTCTGAATGACTGTACTCACCTGATAAAAGTTAATTGAATACACACCTTAGAACTCCACAGTAAAGTAATTTATAAGACAATGTCTAAAGAATACTTCAATACGATTTTGGCCTAAAAATGGAACATTGTTTCATACATATAATATAGTGATCCATTCATGCCAGCTTTCATTTCCATAGACTCCAAGAAATATTTAAGATATACTGACCAAGCAAATACTTAGTACAATATGCAGTTATTTAATTTCTCCATTCTCCAAAGTATTTTGAATTTTACTCAGAGAGTGAATTTGTTTCAGCTTTATGCAGCACCAACAAAATTACTTATCAGAAAAAATTGTTGTTGAGTGGTGTCTGTTTTCTTTACCATGAAGCCCAGAGAAATCTAGCTTGTAACACTTAATAGTAAGAGATATCAAATTTCCTTGTCCCATGGTGGCATTGATAATGGTGTTGTGCCACACAGGCTGTTCAGAAACAAATAATTTCTTATCGATATAAAGAAAGCTGTAATTCCCAAGTATATAATATAAGTCATAAAAGACTTCAAACGCTCCCTTTATGTACATGAAATTTATAATTCACCTGCTTTGTTTTTTCTCCACCATCTTAAAATCTCCACATATACCATCAAAGCTGAGATAATGCGGGAACACCTAGCACACAAAACAATTATGTCGGATGTGCGCTTTGCAATTGAGCCAGTCGAGTGTTCTGTGATTTTGCATTTAGCAGAGATTAAAGAGATTAACTGTTTTTTTCCAGGTGAATGCTTAATATTTTATTTAGTTTTAGTTTTAGTTTTATTCTATTTATTATAATATATTAGTAATTTTAATATTTTTGGTCGGACCGAGTTGATCAGAGTAGATCCAAGTCGGACTGACAATCCGGTCCAATTTTTGTGGCTATCTGCTTCATAGCAGAAGTCACTATGTCATGACCCGTGTCCGTCCATCCATCCATCTGTCTGTCAGTCTGTATTTCCATATGAGTAAACTCGTACATGCTGCTTTCTATATAACATAAATTTCCAAGCGCTTGTTGTAGTGTCTTATGTAGCTCAATAGGTAAGGTGTACGCCTCATGATTGTTAGGTTGCCAGTTTGAAACTGGGTGGCTTACCTTTTTTTCTTTTTTTTTCCTCCTCTCATTTTTTTTCTTCCCTTATGTTTGTTACCTTGTTTTTTTTTCTTCCCTTATTTTTGTTACATTGTAACAAAAAAAATATTAGGTTTAATTTTATTCATTCTATAAAAAAATACTAATAGTACTTAATAGTGATTTTATTCTGCCCATGAAATGCTTTTATTTATGAAAATCTTGACTTCTTTTTTTCCAAATCATGAATTGCCTACTTGAAGGCATGAGTTCAAACGAACAACTAATTCGCATTTCTGTGCTAGTCATGTAGACTTGTCATCATTTGCGAAACTTTACTTGCTACATATGCTTCTGATCTCAGCATATTGGTGACATGCCGTCCCGGGAAATTTCTAACATCCATGAAGCATGTTGGGTATCACATAATACTAGCATTGCTTAGCCAATCATAGTTTAGTTTATATGGCAGTGATATAGAATGAAATACTGTCGCAGCCTTAAAACTACTTTGAGGAAGCAGTAGCCATATGCAGTCCTCGACAGCCTTGGCTATTAATTTTTTATACCTGCCTCGTGAAAACTCACTCACCTCAACTTTTGCTTTGACTTCATGATTGTATCCTTTTTGATAGGACTGGAAATAGAAATTTGATTAATGATATTAAAACATACATAGAATTTGGCTCTACATGTTGCAATCATAAAAAATTGTAATTTTTTTTTATCAGGTACTATCTAAGTTGCCAATGTTCTAAAACCAGAATTATGCTGTAACATTTTAGGGTACTTTTTTTAAAAAAAATGGCACTTATGGTCAAAGCCCTTGAGAAGACCTCAAATAATCTATACACCAAAAAGCTGAAAAAATTGTCTAGTGTTGAAAACAAATTCAATTTGTTGATAAACAATCAAACTGAATAGTTACATAAAATCAAAAATTGTCTATTTTATTCCTTAATTCTTTTCTACATCAGTCTTTACTTGAATGTTCATTCTGTATATTGTTCTTTCTATTTTTAATTATAATTACTCTATATCCAATATCAAACTATCTTATGTATACCCATCATTTGCTGACAGTTCAAACATTTACCTTGACTCGCACTGGATTTGTATCAATAAGATTTTCTAAAGGTGCAATGAGATCACTATTCAAATAATTAATCTGAAAGAAAAATATGCAAGTAATTAAAAGTAAATTACTAAAATCAAAAATACTGTAACATCTATTGTTCTACAATAAATAAAACTGATTTAACATGTAACTTTACTCTCAATGGTGACTGTCACATTGCCTAGATGCAAATTAAAAAAGAGATTTTTGGGGATATGCTAAAAAAGCAGGGGTTTTTGGTACACAAATTCTGAAGTTGAGATTTTTGGGTATAAAATACAAACCTCTGTCCTCTACTAATTTTTGCTATATTGTAATCTTTTTGCATGTTCTTAAATTTTTTTACCATAAATATTTAATTAATATGTACTTTCTCTTTAAATATTTTATGCAATGATATTCTTGTCATATTACAGTGGCGTAGCCAGCCCATAGGCCTGCAGACCCAGGCCTTCAAAATATTTTGACAGCAAAAAAATAGTATTGAAAAATTATTTTAATTGTATTGAATAAAAAAAACATAAATGCAACTTTGTAAAATTTCTCAAGCAAGCATGCCCCCAGAACCCACTAGAAAAAGTTGCACCAGTAGGTTTCTTAAGGCTTGGGAAGTGGGGTACACTAAGTGGCAGGGCTCGACACTAACGGTAGCCAACTAGCCACAGACTAGTAGAACTTCAGTTTTGGCTAGTAGGTTTTCTATTTCCAATAGCCACTTTGGCTAGTAAACAAAATGAAAGCTTCTGTCTTTATCAAGGAAGACATCTCAGAATTTCAACGAATGGCTAGTAAAAGAAAATGTGTGGCTAGTAGCATCAAAATTGAAGCTTGCCATCAGACTAGTAAGTTGAAAAGTTAGTGTCGAGCCCTGAAGTGGGAAAGGAGGTACACCTGGAGTGGGTACGAGGTCATCAAGCGCCAAATGCTCAAGTCTCTAGAGCGGTCAGGCAACATCCCCAGAATTGTTTTGAACTTTCGAGTTGGGGAAAGCCGGAACAGCCGTCAGGGAACGTCGGTACAATTTTCTGCTGTACCGGCCTTAAGAAACACACTGCACCAGAGCACTCACAAACAGCAGCTAGAACCTTCGGCGCTTGCTTGGCCATGGGCCTGTAAAATTTTCAGATCCTGGCAACACTACTGCTTTACCCGTAAAAAGGTTGCAGTCACAACTTAAACATTAATTGGGACCTTAAAATTTACATCTTAAGATTCTAATCCAGACTATACCTTTATAATTTTTTTGTCAGAATATAATTTCTATTAATGAATATTGTCTTTTACTTATAACGCATAAAACTATTTAAAAGAGCTATAAATGATCATCCAAACTCTATGACAACACTGAACCTTTCAAAGTCTGTAAAAACTAAATCTGAATTTGAGGTGCATCCAAAAAATGTTATTTAAGAAGAGAAAGAAAAACTTTGCCAATTTGTTTTCAGTCAAAGATCTCTGCAAGACTTTTTTTATCAAAATATTAATTAACATTTAATTTTTCAAATGGCAAACTTCCTCCCAAGATAAATTTAGCTAAGATTTTCTCAACATCCACTAATTTTAATCAATCAAAATCTTTCCTTTTCAACTTAATACAAGTTGCTTTTAATTTAAGCAATAACAGAAATTCATACCATAATTAATTTATGCATTATTAATAACTAGTAAAATATGCTGACCTATCTTCAAATTCTCTTTCTAAATGACATGTTTTTACCATTGTGTAAAACTTATCAAACTTATATTTTATGTCAGAAAAGATTATGGTGTAAAGCTACTTCTCAAAATGCTTAACTACAGAATACCTTGCAACTAGTACTGTTAGTAATTTATTTTTGCACATTTGTCTTGTTTCAAAAATTATTCTGTAGTTGCTCCTCTGACGCAAGACAGAAAGCTAAACATTTAGCAATAATGAAATATTTATACTGTTACATAAACTTGACGGTTCATACAATTGATAATCGTTGGTTTTCGATCGTTTTCTGCACCTCAATAACATCAGTGATTGCATCACCTGAAAAGAATGCGAAAAACTTGATCAATGCATATAGTTACTCATAAATACCCAAATGAACAGCTATAAAATAAACTTGTATATAATATTGTTAGTTTTTAAAGTTCCACTAAATAATCGTTAAAACTATTGTCATTTGTGCCAGAAGCATAAATTAACTTCATCGTTTTGAATTTTACAAACACGTCAAGTCTGTCAATTTTAAACAATTTAAGGGGCGGAATATTAGAAATGCTGAATAATCCAAAGACAAAATAAAATATCAGGCATGCTGTTATTTAAAAACACAATACAATATATGTTGGTAAATAATCGGTTGCAAAATGAAAAAAAAAATTATTGAGAAAAAACAATTACCTAGCGGCTGTCATTGCAAATATAGCTTCAAGGAAGAATTTAAATGGATAGAATCTTTCTGTTCAAGATTTTTATACGATCACTTAATGCCGAAGAGCAAAATGAAAACATTTGTTTTAGTCCTGTAATTAGAATATCTTAAGCTGTCAAATGCGATTTCAATTTTCGTTCAGCACAAGATGCAAGGAATAGACTACAGATACTCGATATTGGCGAATTATAAAGATCGAAGCAGAACCAAATTTATTTAATGTAAACAAAAAACTACAAAGTGAGTAAACCACGCATAAATTAAAACACCCACTAGCTAGTGTCAAATAACTTTTTGATTCCATGTATATTTGAAATTATTTAAAATTACAAAATATCTATAAAATGTACACCAAACAAATCCTCGGATATTGGAATTTCTAACGATTTTCCCGTTGCTCGGCGAACATAATTAGACCAGAATGAATTCAACCACCTTGAACATACTTTTAAAAATATTACGCACTTTGTTTGACACATAAACAAATTGCCAAAGATTTATCAAATAATATATTATGTACCCGTTATAACTACAAGCTCGGCTAGCTAGCGACCATGAAACTAGACCAACAGTCCTAACAATTCAAGGTAAAAGTCAATTTTAAAATCTTACCTAGACCTCGAACGGATCCTTTTGAATTTAAAGCCGATTGTGCAACTTTCCCAAGTGCCTGATAGTATTTCAGTGCCTCTGAACTCACATCTGTAAATCAGAGTCGACAAGAAACTTATATTAGGTGCAAAGAAACTGGAGCTATATTGATATAGTTGCAATCCAAGCTAAACGCCAAATTATCAAAAATGTACTTACGTTGAAGGGCTTTCTGGTACTGCCTCGCTGACACAGCAAGTTCTCTCAAACTCGGTGTTAAATCAAGTATATTCTTTGCGAAATAAGGAATATTTCAGACACTTTAAACGGGGTAATTAAAAAAACGACAGTAAAAGCCTCAAAGAGTTTCTTCGAGCCACGCATACTCACTTGGTAAACAATGCCGGTTATTGAGTGGAGTTCCTCAGTGCTTTGTGTTTCCATTCTAATCTCGGAGCGTATGAAATTGTTGTAAATTTAACTGAATAACTTGAACCCAACAAGTCAATGCTTGTCGCTACGGGACATCCTGGATTGACGCGACTTCTTGACCGCGGCCGGTTACACAGTCTCGCTTTGATGCTCGGCAAAGCCGCCAGTTGAATATTTTTAACAGAGGACTAAAATAAAATCCTTGTAAACAAAAAGTAAGAATATAGCAGCTTCATATGTGGACTAATCAACTGCAACTATTTTCTTAATATCCTAAAATTTTCTTTTCAAGAGTGGGCGTGTTTATTTATATGACGAAATCAGTAACAACTAATGCCTAATCGCCGGCACTATTCACATCACAGTTTTCCGACTCAGCGACTGATTCGATCGTACTTATTTTTTTAACAAGGTTTTAAAAAATACATGCATTTTTAAATTAATTAGTTATACTAACAATTTGAAATACGAGAGTTTCTTGATAAAACTGATTTATTGACTGTGTAAACAGCAAAAGATCGAATTAAGTATTTTCTTGTCCAAAATTTTTAATTCTGAATGCATGGCCAAAAACCGAAGTGAAATTAGAATTGTTCACTTTCAGTATTGAGTCTGTGAAAACGGGATCCCCTTCGAAATGAAATAAGTGACATTCAGTAGCAACCAAATGCTTTAAATCTTCAAGTCATGCACGCTTTTTAATCTTACTGATCCTTTTCAGAACAGTCATGACGTACATACATCTGAGCAGGAAGTATTTTTTTAACTACATTATCACGGATACCAAAGTAAACAACAAAAGATCAAAGAAAGTATTTTCTAGACAAAAATTTCTAATTTTGAATATTAGACAAAAACCGAAATGAAATGAAATTTTTAATATTGTACTGTATAAACGGGATACGATCCCTTCGATATGAAATATGACGTCCATGCAGTCCAAATGCTTTAACTCGTCAAGTCACGCTTTAATTTAAATCTTTTTAAAATTGTTCCTTTTCAAAACAGTCATGACGTTGATTTGAACAGAAAGTGTTTTTATTAACTACATTATCAGATACCAAACTAAACAACAAAAGTATTTTCTTGTCAAATGGGTAAAAACCGAAATGAAATTAGATTTTTTCACTTTTAGTTTTAATATTCTACTGTTTAAACGGGACCCCTTCGAAATGAAATAAATAGTATGCACTCGCAACCAAATGCTTTTAACTCTTTAATCACGCTTTTTAATCTTCAATGGTCCTTTCTAGAACAATCATGACGTACATCTAAGCATAGCTAGGTCAAATAAAAAAAATATTAGTTTCTCGTCCCTGCCCGCCTTGATTTTACACGCCGCTTCGATTTTCTTTTTGTTTTTTATTTTAAATACTACTGTTTTTGTATGAGCACTCTCGATCATATCGACAGAGCCCGTTAATTTCACGTAATAAAAGCAAACTTCTTTCATTGTTTTGAGATCGGATGGCATGCATGGGTGACCATATCACACGCCAGTCACCAATCCAAGCGACCTGTTGTGCTTAGCTTCTACTGTGGGTAGCGAGGAAGAACTTACAGACGCTGACGGGTATTACTAGAAGTTTCTAACAGAAAGTGGAATGCTGCGAATTTAATTGAATTTAGGCTTATCCATTGAAATGAAAACTCAGCTAAAATTTTTAAAGTAACCCTGAGATAATTTTAATAATTTTTTAAAAAATTGAATATCAAAAGTTATATAAAAGGTGATAATTGATATTTATCACTTTCTTTTTAAAAGTATGTTTATAATTTACTAGGAGGTTATGGTTTTTACCATTTGAAATTTTTTGTTTCTCCTAACTTCATGGATACAGGTAAATGGCTCCAAGTGTTGGACTTAAAATATCCACAATCTGTAACTCCAAGACTATCTAAAACTCAATTTTTGTTTTAAAAACTATTAGAAATCACATGGAGAAAGTCACAAGCCTCAATGTATATTTTCATTGACAAGTGTAGAAGGGTAATTGGATTATAACTTGATTTTAATTATTCTTTATTGCCCTTCTGCACCTGCCACTGAAAATGAAATTGAAGGTTTTTACAATCAACCATTACCAGGAGTTTGAGTCAAGTGTACAATACTTTTCACAACTTGCACAAAAAAGGTCTGGTAACAAGAATATGTTTTTTGTTAGATTTGTTATAAAACGGATGTTTTTAGATGTAATTTCAGAAGCAAACTAAATTTTCGTTTAAAGGTACAGAAAAGAGTAAGAGCAATCTCAACTTCTTTAATCTTACAGTATATTTATTATTTCAACCCGTAAAACAATAACTGGAACAATAACAGTGGTTTATCAAAATCACTTTAATAGGTTTTGGAAGTGTTGTATCATGAACTAAACATAAATTCAACTTCTCAAATTCCACTCTCAGTAGGATATGGAAGTACTTTAACATGAACAAAACACAGATGTAACTTTAATATTAACTACTAACATCAACTATTATCAGTTTCAATGTTCTTAAGAGCTAGAAGTGGCATGTTAAACTTCCAGTGATAGTGAAGTACTGGAAAAGAACTATCAGGCAGTGAAGTTAATCTCATCCTGGAATATGTGAAAACAAACTGAAAAGTTCAATATCTCTTGTGCCCGCAGAAGTGACTCATTGATAGTAACTGTTGTCCTATTATAGCTGCAGGATGTTAAAACTTTTGTTTTGCATTTTAACACTACAAGTCGGATACTGCTGAAGTTGCAGTAAGAGGAGGATTGACTTCAGTGTTTTCAAGCTTAAATGTTACTGAGTCATACTGTACAGCAATTTCGTCCAAACTAAGTAATGTATCAGTTAGTTGCTCTTTGTTGCAACTGCTGTTAAGTTGACAGAGTGCAAATAACTGGTTGAGGTTTAAGGTATGGTTGTCTTTGCTTTGTACAACAATCTTTAATTACCAGTGATTATCACATAACTGCAACTTTACAGTCATTCTGCATTTGGGGCAGTTTCCAATTTTTTGGTTTTTAGGAAGAACTTTTGTTCCACAAACAATGCAAGATTTGCTCTTTACACACTGGAGATACCAACAATACTGCCGCAAGCTGTGAATAACATATTGCGCTTTTTTGCATAACGGGCAGTGGCTCTTCATGAGTGAGTGCATCTGTGTATAAATATCCATCTGTGACAATTTTTGGAGGGTTCAGATACCTTTCTTTGTTGTTATCCTCTTTGACGCTGATGTCAGCAAAAACATTTGTTTGCCCATGCTCAATGGTAGTCACTTGATTCTCCCATAAAACAATCTTGATCTGATCTGATGGGTTTACAAGAATTCCCTCCTGCTTTCTTAATGTTTGACGATTTTGTTTGGTGGTAATTACATTGACAGTCCCAAGGCTGTGCACGTTTGCTTTCACCTTCACAAACTGTTCAGTTGCAGCTTTTTTATATCTGAAAGTGGCGTTATGCAATCTTGGGCAACCAATTCAGGCTTGAACATAGTATTTTCATCTAGTGTTGTAGGTGCAATAGCTGTTGTATGGTTGACGATGACGTTATTTGAGTCACCAGCATGAAAGCGGTCAATCTTAACTGCAACATGCTCATTTTGGTACTTTGTTTTTTTGGAACATTTTTTCTGGGGGAAAAACACACTCCTCTTTGTGTTTCTGTTTTGGTGTGAATGTTGAAATTGAAGAACTTCTTGATACCACTAAACATTTGAAAAGTACCCAAGCATTGCTTTTTCAACTCTAGAACTGGATGATGTATCTGTAAACAAAATAAGGTAGGTTTTAGAATGGTTTTGACAGTCAAAAGTTTTCAAATTTAAATTACTTCTGCTGTTGAATGGAGTGGCTTTTGATGTGAGAAAGGTATTACTCTTTTTTGCCAAGTAAATGGGTGGGGTGGGAAATATTTGAAAACCCAGTAAGTTCGTGAGTGTTGATAAACAGGGGGTCGGAAAATCTAAAGAGTTGTTCACTCTACACTGTAGCATTATGTTCTGACATTATTACAACACAGCTATTCAGGTCTAAGCAAAATCATGTATAACTTAATTTTCTTTCATTAATTTTTCTTCATCCTGGGAAAAAACTGATTGTGCTTCAGTGAAGTGATTTTGAAAAAAAAAATACACAAAAAAGTTGAGATTTGAAAATTCAAAAATTCAATAAACGGGGGGTCCTAAAAAGGTCCAGGGGGTTGCAAAAAATAGAAATTTTAATACCGGGGGAAGACATTTATTTGAAACCAAGACTACTGTGAGATGAAAGAAATTTACCAATGCCCCAATCTTTATTACTACTTTTTTCTTCCCATTGCCATAACATTAGAAACTGACAAAACATATACTTACCACTTTGCTCACTCATTTTAGTTCTTCAAGGATGTTAGCAGTTACTGTGTGCAGATACACAACAGGAATATTAAACGATTGTAAAATAGGGAAAAATAATGATTATAATATTCTAATGCTACAAAAATGGTAAGAAAAGATTACTTTATATGTATGTTTGTCAGTATCTAAGTTACTTGACACAAATTATTACCAATAATTATTGGTATTATAATTAAATGCACTACATGTTGCTTGTGCAATGAGATCTAACCTAGACTCTTCATGAAGCCTATATTGTA
>JAOBAY020070139.1:0-20868 GCA_025331085.2 Zoanthus sociatus | reverse complement strand
GGACCTGGTTTTCACGTTCAGAGCTGATTTTCATGGTCAAACCTAGATTTGATGTTTGAATTAATAATCGTTTCTTTTCCTTCTTCCTTCTCTTCGCCCTTGAGTACCATGTTAAACATGATTTTTATGGTCGGACCTGATTTTCACGGTTGAACCTGATTTTCACGGTGGGAGCTGATTTTCATTATCGAACCTGGGTTTCATGGTCGGACCTGGTTTTCATGTTCGGATCTGGTTTTCATGATCGCAGCTGATTTTGATGGTCGAAGCTGATTTTCATTGTTGGATGTGATTTTCATATTCAGAGCTGATTTTCATGGTTGGAGCCAATTTTCATTTTTGAACCTGATTTTCACGGTTGAACCTGATTTTCACGGTGGGAGCTGATTTTGATAATCGGAGCCAATTTTGATGGTTGAACCTGATTTTCACGTTCGGATGTGATTTTCATGTTCACAGCAGATTTTAATGGTCGAAGCTGATTTTCAAGATCGGAGCCGGGTTTCACGTTCAGAGCTGGTTTTCATGATCGGAGCTGATTTTACTGGTTGGATGTAATTTTCACGGTGGGAGCTGATTTTGATGTTTGGACCTGATTCTGACGTTCGAATGTGATTTTCATGTTTGGAGGTGATTTTTACAGTCGGAGCTGATTTTCATCGCCGAGCCTGGTTTTCACGTTCGGACCTGATTCTACTGGTCGGATGTGATTTTCATGGTTGGACCTAGTTTTCACAGTCAGAACTGATTTTCATCGTCGAACCTAGATTTGATGTTTGAATTAATATATCGTTTCTTTTCCTTCTTCCTTCTCTTCGCCCTTAAGAACCGTGTTAAACATGATTTTCATGTTCGGACCTGGTTTTTACATTTGGAGCTGATTTTCATGGTTGGATGTGATTTTCATGTTCGGAGATGCTTTCCACGGTCAGAGCTGATTTTCATGGTCGGACCTGGTTTTGGTGGTTGGAGCTGATTTTCACATTCGGACCTGATTTTGACGTTTGGATGTGATTTTCATGGTTGGACCTGGTTTTGATGGTCAGAGCAGATTTTCACGTCCGGAGCCGATTTTGATGGTTGGATGTGATTTTCACGGTTGGATGTGATTTTCATATTCGGACCTGGTTTTGATGGTCAGACCTAGTTTTCACATTCGGAGCTGATTTTGATGGTTGGACCTGGTTTTCATGTTTGGAGCTGATTTTCATGGTTGGATGTGATTTTCATGGTCGGAGCTGGTTTTCACATTCGGAGCTGATTTTCATGGTCGGAGCTGGTTTTCACATTCGGAGCTGATTTTGATGGTTGGACCAGGTTTTCATGTTTGGAGCTGGTTTTCACGTTCACAGCAGATTTTCATGATCGCAGTTAATTTTAATGGTCGAAGCTGATTTTCACCATGAGATGGTTTTTACATTCAAAGCTGATTTTGATGTTCGGAGGTGATTTTCATATTCGGAGTCGATTTTACTGGTCGAATGTGATTTTCATGGTCGGATCTGGTTTTCATGGTTGGATGTGATTTTCATATTCGGAGCCGATTTTGATGGTTTGGCTAGGTTTTCATGGTTGGACCTGAGTTTCACAATTGGACCTAATTTTGATGTTCGGATCTGGTTTTTATGTTCGAACCTGGTTTTTAGGGTTGGATGTGATTTTGATAGCTGGATGTGATTTTCACGATTGGAGTTGATTTTTATAGCTCGACCTGGTTTTTATGGTCGAACCTAGATTTGATGGTTGGACCTGGATTCGATGGTTGAACCTGATTTTCATGGTTGGACCTGGGTTTCATGGTCGGATGTTATTTTGATGGTCGGACCTGATTTTGGTACTTGATCACAATTCTTATTGTTGAATGTGATTTTAATGGTTGAACCTGATTTTAATGTTTGGACCTGAGTTTGATGTTTAAATATGGGTTTAGTGCCTAATCGTGATTTTGATGGTTGGACATGGGTTTAGTGCTTCAACATGGATTTGATGTTTAGACGTGGTTTTAATGTTTGAATGTAGTTTTAGGGCTTGGATATGGAGCTGATGATGTTTGGACGTGATTTTAATGTTTGGATGTGGATGTGATTTTACTTGCTTGGAAAATGAAACATGCTGTAAAGAATGAAAAAGGAGAATGAAAAAATAAACGTTTTTTTAACAGAAAGTACTAGCTTCTCTCTCTTGTAGACTCTGATTATATACTATTATACAGTTTCGATATAAACCGTAATTTAAGCGAAGGGAAGAGAGGGAGGAAGAAAAGATACCGTATATAAAATGGCTTTCTTTTTTCTCCTCCTATTCCTTTCGCTTACCTTACATTTTATATATGGCTTCTATTTTTTTTCTTTTTTCCTTTCCCCCTCGCTTTATTATATCAATACAAAATAGTTTATAAATCAAATTGTTTTTATTTTGCTTTGTAATACATATGTTATGATGAAAATGTTTATCATAATATTATAATATAATGGTTCAATATTGAATTCTGAATTCCGAATGAATAAATGAGTAATCGTTTGTTCAGTTAGTCGAGTTGTTCATTCGGTATTCAACTCTTCAACAAACTCTTCTGACCAAGATACAATCATAGCGTCTACAATGCTTTCACATAATGGTTGAACTTTAAGCGTCTTACAAATCCATGTGCGATCACCGTCAAATGGATTCACTGGATTCACGATTTCAATATATCGTTGCACATTTTCATGGAATTCAAAGATTCCTTTTGGTTCAGCATGAGGTGATTCATGAAAATTCGAAAAGCCGCCAACAAGATAAAATTGATTTTTATAAATTAAAATCTTCATATCGGCTTTAGGATACCGCAACACGGTTCCTTTATACCACTCGTCAGCGACGACGTCGTAGATTTCGCTTTGTGGTTCGCATTTTTTCATTCTTGCGCTAAGATCGGTAATTCCTCCAAAGAGATATATATGTCCATGATGAAAAATGGCTGTAGCGCGACTGCGTGGTTCTGGTAAATTTTTAAGTGCCTTCCAGGTCTTGGTTTTGAAATTGTAACACCAGACGAATTTTAACTTTTTTCCTGTGTGGGTTTCTCCTCCGATAACGTAAAATAATTTGTTTTTAACATCAATAGCTAGAGCAGCATATAAACGCGGTGATTTCTCATTGAACATATTGTCATGTTCAATATCGTCATCATCATCATCATCATCATCATTATTTTTTGGTACATCTCGAAGCAAAAGGATAAATGGATTGAGTCGTTGAATGAATTCGCGTTGCTCGGTTTCAATGTGTGATTCATTTACATTTATGTTTGGTTTATGTTTTTCTTTTCCTTGATCTTCGTCTGGTTGGTACTCGGGTAGTTGATCAGTGTGATTCAATAACTGAGATGAAGCAGTAGAAATACTTCTGAGTATTTTGGTAAGTTGTCGACGATCGATGTGATGATTCTTTATCAATGGCTTCTTCAAGCCACAAGATTTGGTTTGCCAATGCTTTCGATATTCTGAGTCAGTTAATGACATTGAATACGTTTCCATGTTAAGATAAGAATCCGTTTCATAATTATCATTCTCTGAAATGTAACAGTGTGCATAGAGTTTTTTATTGTTTTTGTTAAAGAAATTTATAAAGTAATACATGTATCGGTTGTTTACATCAATGGCATTTTCAATCCTCTCTTCAAATCTGTCCCATGTTTTTTCTACTAGGGAATACAACAAGACACTATATCTCCTGTGTGTCTTCACTAGGAGTAGTAAGAAATCGTTGACGATCAAATCCTCTTGAGGGATTTTTTCTATTGTCCTGCATCTGTTTTGCTTGATCTTCATTTCCTGGAGTACCTTTGTGTAAAAATCGTGTTGTTCTTGTATCAGGGGATATTGTTCAATTACCTCAATTTCGTTTTGGGAAAGATCTTCTAAATGAAAGAGATGAAGGAGCTCGTTTAATTTGGGTCGTTGAAATTTCTCATTCATTGGAATATTTTTATCTTTTTCATTACAAAGGCTCCAGTTGATTATAGCAGTTAGGATCGATTCTAGAGCGCAATTCCTTTCAGCGTGGAATTGATCAATCTTTTTCTGAATGATTTCAAAAAAGTGATCCCAACTCAACATTCCTAAGGATGCTGCATATTTTTCAATATTTTCAAAGTTGTCTTGAACATATTTCATCATATCCTGTTTCACGTCAGAGTATGACTTGGCATAGGTTAAAATCTTAACCGCGTTTTTGATGTTGACAATACAATTAATGCGTTCTCGTAGAGCTTGTCGTAAAGCAGGAGCAAGTAAAAAATCGGACCAGGTTAACAATTGTAGGATTATTTCAAGATCATCCTTAGAGTGAATTTCTCCGGTGTAGAAAAAACTCAGAATCTCTTTAAGAATCTTGACGTTCATCATAGGCATAGATACTTTTCCTTTACTTGCTGTATCAAAAAACTTATTTGAAAACGCCTTTTGGAAAAATTCAGAAGCAAATGAAAGGACAACTCTATGTGCTTTTACAATGTTATCATCGTCTAATTGGAGCTTGGCGTTTCCGTATACTTTTACAATGCTATCATCGTCTAATTGGAGCTCGACGTCGCATAGTTCAGGATGGTCAAAACACTGATCATTTAAAATCTTGGCTATACTTTTTCTATGATCGCCAGGTAAAAATATTTTCGTGTTTGTCGTTTGATGCTCTTCTTCATTTTCTTTGATGTTTGGTGGAGAACGCCATTTCATTTGTTCTAACTGCATGCTTGTACATTTTCCTACCTAAAAAAGAGGAATATTAAATTTTTAGAACCAAATCAATGTAAATGTTTTCTCTTTCTCTCCTCCCTCGCAATAAAAATTATTTGTTTTAATTCTGTTTAAAGAAAACAAAATAAAAATAAAATCATTCATTCATAATAACATCTTACCCATTTTTGAACATAGACTGCATAATTAATGGTAAACTCTGTAAATGGAGGTGTATAAGAAATCAACCGTGATTCCATAGGACACTTGGGATTGTAAATCTCTATTTGGTTTTGATGAATGGTGAGACCGCCAAGTAAAACGATTTCTCCGTTATTTGAAAATGCAAATGGATTTTCGCGTTTCATTTTTGCATCCCATGTTTGGAACCATGCATTCTTTTCGATGTCGTAAAAATACACTTCTCGTGTTTCGTTTCCAAAGATGTAGATTTTTCTTTCTAAGGTGACTGCGGTTATATCACTCATAGGTTTAGGTAGCTGAGCTACATTTTCTTTCCAAGTGTGTGATAAAATGTCGTAGGCTTGGACCAATTGTGTAGCCGTATCGCCATCTGGAATCTCTATTTTTCTCAATTTCTTTCCTCCTATGACGTAGAGAATGTTTTTGTAGGTTGCTAAAGCAAACTTTTTCACTGGAATCGGAACATTAGAATGAAAATTGGTGTCATAACTGCGTGACTGATGTGAATAAATTTTTGTACTGTCAAAATGAGACAGGACTTCAAATAAACAGTTATCTTTGGTGATAATGCCAGAATTATGGCCAAATTTTACAAATCGTGGAGCATGTTCTTGTTGTGTGTTGTAAAAATTATTTATTGGAAAGAAATGAAATTGGTTTTTTGTCCAATAGTTGTCACCTCGATTAAATTCTTCGAGGTAAGCAATATTATCTTGACTCAGTCTTTCTATTTTTCCTGGTTGCCATGCATCCAATATCCGTGTATTAACCAACTGTGTATTTTTTGAGTCGAGTTGATAATATTCAATCATCTTCTCTCTTAGGTCGTGTCCTTCTTCACGAGATACAAACAAGATATATTTTTCATGTTGATCTTCTCCAGTACTGCTCCGTGTAGAAATGCGTTCGACTTGATCTTCTTTTTCAGTGAAATACGCTCTCATAGCTTGTTGAACTTTTTCCATCATCTGTGGGATTTCATAGACCAGTGGATCGGCTGCAACTTTAAGTAATTTTTCACTGTTGAAGCTATTAAGTGGTACAAAATCTATCAGATCTTCAAAAGAAGATTCTCCCCCTTCTTCGCATTCTTCGCTTTTTCTAAGTTTTTTTTGGTATTGTATCCATGAAGTTATACACTCGAAAATGATAAAATTATCTCGAGTAAACATTTCTGTTTTCAAGAGTGTTTTCAACATGTGATAATTATAATCAATGTGATGTCGATGTTTCACTATCGCATCAAAATGATTGCTCATAAAATGCAAACATTCTTTGGATAAGAAAGAGTTGTTGTATTTTTCTGCGATTTGTAAGTATTTGCCTACATTTGAAATCTTTAAAGATGAACGAGCTTTATTGGCGAGATACAAATCTAAATTTTTGAGTTTTAAGTTTTCGTTCATTTTGAAATACTTGATGAACTGTTCCAGATCATCACTTTTGGTTTTTAAGATTCCAGTATAAACAAAGTCCATCATCGTTTCAAACATTTCGGGATCATTTATCCATACATCTTGTATTTCTACACCTTCTTCTGAAAGGTTTTTTATTTGCTTGTGATTGTGCTCATCAAAATATTCTTTAAAAACGTTTGAAGCCGCACACATAACAAAGCGATGGAAAGGGAATCGTTGCGAACCAGATACGAAGACACCATCGCATGTTTTTTCTTCTTGCCGGAGTCTATTTAATTTTAAACATAAATCATCTTGTTCATGATCGCCGTACAAAAGATCGGAAGTATTTTGGTAAGTAGTGTTTGACATTTTCGTCAATCTCGATATGTGAATTAAAGTGCCTCATTGGGTTTTTGTAGACTCGTCTCGTAAACTTGCGGATACGTTACGTGGGCTGTACAATGATAGAGATACGTGACATATTGCTATATATTTTTAAAATATGAAAATACATCAAAAGTCAAATTACAAAATAACGTAAAAGAGATGGCTGAACAACATATTATCGACAAACCAGTTGAAGAACGGGTACGAGTTTCTAATCTTCAAACAATAACTAAAGATGTACCGAAAAATTGTTATCGAGTGTATGTGATACAAGATATAGACACATATTTTAAACATTTATCCAATCCATTTAAACTAACTAAAGATTATATTCTGAAAGATACAAATTTGTCAATTGCTCTTTTTCGTTTGTGGTTTACTCGTATACTAAAGAAGAGTTTAATTCGAAATCCCTATAAAGCAGCATTTCAGATGTTATTGAGGCAATTAACACTTGAAGACAAAGATGTGGAACTAGTATGTGATTGTAAACAAAACGCTTGTCATGCCGATGTCATACGTGATTTTTTAATCAAGGAAGCTAAAAAATATTATGAAGAAGTTCAACAATATTATGCTCGGCTACAAAAGACAAGTAGTACTACACCGTTGAAAACAGAACCCGAGGATATTGATACGTTATTCACATAATACATATATATATATAAAATTTATCAAGAGTTAAGGAATTGTAAAATAATACTTGAGAGAAAGAACAGTGCAAAAGAAAAGAAATGGCTCAACAATGTTTCTTTAGAATACAAAAAACATTTGAAGATCGGGTACGGGTTTTAAATGAAAAAACTATGAACAGATATAAACCACCAAATTGTTATCGAGTGCTTGTAACACGAGATCAACACAGTCCTTGTAAAGAGCTAGCTAATCCATTTAGACTAAATTTTGATTATATAAATAATAACAGGGACTTAGTGATTTTACTTTTCCGTACTTGGTTCAGCTATATGCTAGAAAAGGGTTCCATTCAAAATTATACTAAAGAAGCATTTCAAAAATTATTGAATAAATTAATATATGAAAACAAAGAGATAGAACTAGTATGTCATTGTAAACCGAAACCTTGTCATGCCGATGTCATACGCGAATTTTTAATTAAAGAAGCTAAAAAACACCACGCTTTGACGCAAGAAACAAAACCTTTTTATCCTAACCCCTTAGTATGGCCACCACATCCATTTAACCCATCTGAAGTAAAACCCATGGACATTGATTGTTAAACATTGTATAAAATATATATTTTTTATTAAAATTAAAAAAAAGTAAGATTTATTTACTTGTCTTTTATTTATTTATTGTTTACTGTATTAACAGTACATCCAACCCATAGTTCATTGTCTTTTGTGAAACCGGGGTTCTTTTTTAGGTCATCCAAACTTATAAAATCTACAAATCCATATCCCGTTGATTTTCGTATTTCCCAGGGTTGAGGTTTTGTGAAAGCTAGTGAACCAGGAGAAATTATCATAGTCTGTTTAGTTTGGTTATTTTTTACTCGATCAAATAATATTAACTTGATTTCACCAGTAAATGGCCAAGCTAAACAATCGTCCCATTCGCCTTTCATTAAATGAATGAAAATCGATAAACTTTTTCCATGATATTCTGGAGGACAACCATATGGGTTGACGCGAATACACATTTTGTAACCAAAACAACTAGTATAAAAAGGATCCGAATGTATTATGTTTTCCCATTCAAATCTTTTTGCTTTATCCATTTCTTGAAAAAAATGGGGTATTTTAAAAATGTATATTCCATTACAGTGTAATCCTCGTATAGTATCTATGGATGGACATGTAAGTTCATTAATATTTGTTTTAAGTACATCTAGGTCTTCGAGGACACTATTTAACATTTGTTTAGTTGAAGAAGATGGTAATTTGAATGCTGCGACAAAATCGGTTAAGTGATTTAAATTCTCTTCTTGTAAGTGTTTTACCATTTGCTGGCGCAAGTCCTGGAATTTGCATCCGATCACTTCAAATGGGCATTTTATTTGTGATGCAGGACATTGACGTTTGAGATGTTCTTTCATTTCTCTTCTCAGAATCTTTTCAGAAGCGTGACATAACTCACATTCTAACGGGAACATCTCGCAATCTTCTAAATGTTCTAGCATCTTGAAGTGTATAATCGGTTCTTGGCAATGCTCGCACTCGACTTTCCTCTTGGGACAGACATTTTTGATATGTTCGTCAAATTGATTCCGTTGTACTTTTTGGTTACAAAACATTGGGCAATCGAGTAAAGTAAAGGGACACTCATCTTGGATATGTGCATCTAATTGCCTCAATTGACCTTTCCATTTACAATTTTCATTCGATTGGGAGCAGAATACTTCTAAGTTGAGAATTTCATTTGTAGTACATTTATCGGGGTATACTTGGTCTTGATTTAAGATAGCTTTACATATTGGGCATGGTTTCTCTGTTTTCATCCAGTTGGATAAACATTTTTGGCAATATTTGTGACCACAATGAGTTTGGACGACTTCTCTCATCACTGAAAAACATATAGGACACCCATATTTGTTTTCGAGTTCTTCGTTGACAAACGTTTCATCGTAACCACCAGTGAAATTATTTACGGCAGCCATCGTTACTTGATTAGATAAATGAATGTACGAATCATATTCTTATGGATATCTAATATACGAGAATCAAAGTTTATTTTTAATCTTTTACGTAAAAGATCAATTTATATTAGAATGATATCATAAGAAAAAAAATTATTGTCACGTAAATCTGATCATTTAAATAAAAATCCTTTAATCTATTTAACAATAGAATTATATTTACACATGCAGAAAAGACTGTAAATGAGAGTACAAAGATGGCTTATTCGAACCCTGATGTGACTACTACGTTTATAGAAAGTCTAAATAAGATAGGTAATTCTTTAAAATGCATTAAGAGAGATTTTTGGAACAAGATTGAAACTCCTTCTGGTAGAACCGAAATTGAAGAAAATATTCAGTCTCTCAATGGCCACATTAGTGTCTTGAGTTTTAATTTTGAAAATTTAAAAAAGAAATATACAAAAGACGATCAAGAAGATTTTGAAGTACTATCATCTCCGAATGATTCCAAGACAAATCTTAAAAGTTCTGATTTATATACACTTCCTTCTCCTCTTGAATTTATTCCGCATCCTAAAATTGACTTGAAAGGTACATCTACGTCTACATCTCCACTTCCAAGAGACAAAGACCATATTAATAAAGATGATACTCTATCCGATTTATCTACAGAGATAGTTCTACCTGACCCAGATGTTATAACTAAAAAACCCGGAGATGAGTCTCCGTGGTTCATAAGTTCACCAACAGATATGATAAAAGACGCATTGAATGAGGATGATAATGACAATGATAAAAATGACGTAAAGACTTCAATAGACAAGCATACACAATGTAATAAAATTGACAATTCAAACATTCAAGAAAGAATAGAGAAATTAGAACATAACCTTAACAAGATGATTATTATGATGGAACAAATGATACATTTACAGAATAATTCAAAATACAAAATCAAAAAGAACTAGACATAAGGCGAAACGAGGGAGGGAACAAAGATTTTTTAATGATTTATTTTAGCTCTTTTATTATTAAATACAATATTTCAAGTTTAATAAAGTTTTTAAAACACATGTTTGTAATATAAAGTCTATTGTCCCTTAGTTAAATAAGTTTTAAAAATTTAGGTAGTTTCATACGCCCCCGCTCATCGCAACTACAATCAAAATAATTATAATATAATCTGTAAAGTACGATAGAAAGGTGTTGTTGAATTGAACAGACTCTCCTTTCTATTGAAGATGAAACCGGTTCGGGTTGATCTGACATAATCATATCAGTGATCATAGAGTTTAACACGGTTATAGCAAGTATAAACTTTGCCATGTCATAATGCAATGAATCAGAAATGTGACGTTCTTGACCTATTACTTTTTTATCATCATCATCATTATCACCATCATCGTTGTTTTCTGGTAATGCATCAGATTTCATATCATTTTTAACTTTTTTAAATAAAGAATCATTCCAAAAAAGACTACCTTTCTTTTTCCCTTCTCCCCCCTCGCTATTACAACTTGATTCAACGTATAGGTCTGCTAAAGCTTTTGCATTCATGTACAGTTCTTCGATTGTTTTTTTAGCAAAATGGTAATCCACTATTGAGTTTTGTGCTTTTGTTATCCATGCGCCAAAAAAATTGTCATCTTTGATGCATTCTTTTTGAATGTTATCAATAAACAGTGCTAAATTTCGTAACTTGTTTAATATGGTAGAAACGTTTTTAGTTTGAATCGTATGATATCCTAATTTTTTTTCACAATCGGTTAATGGCACATTTTTTTGAAACTCGTAAGAAATAACTTCAGTATCTGTTATTTTCAAATCCTCAACAGAGACACGAATGTGGATGATATTTTCATCGAATATATTTTCCATTTCTTTTATTAAATCTGAGAGATCTAGTAGTTTTGGATCGTAATCTCCTGAATCATTATTTGAGAGATCTCGTTTTGGATCGTAATCTTCTGATTCATAACCATATGGTAATGATAATGAACATGCATGAGCATAAGCTATTGATTCGATTTTTTTTTGATCTAACATTTGAGACCATGTTTCTACGATCTTCTCTACTTCATTTTTACTGGAATCTGCCATTTTAAGATTTTTAAATGATGAATGTCGCTCGTCTTATTTCAATCTAAAATAAAACTTTAATAAATTTATTTTGAGATCTTCTTTGAGATTTGTATTATTGTTTTCATTACAATATTGCAAGATGATCTTGTAATTTATAAATTTATCTCATATAACGTCTTTGATATATTGGATGAGTGACGCAATGATAAAGTAATCGAGTTTACGTGATAATTAGATCATGAACATTATTCTAATACAAATAAAAAGAATTGTTATTGCATTGTAAAAACAAAAATCACTTCAATGGCTGTCAAATGTTGTATTTGCCTTGGTGGTAGTAAATGTATTATAATATGTTTTAATTTTAAAACAAAAGATGATCAATCGACTAACCATTTAATGCATATTACTTCATGCGAAAATTGCAATGAAAAGAATATCAAAGTGCATCAACATTGTTTAGATGAGTGGCTCAAAACAAGATTGAAAAACGGTCAGAAGATAACTTGTCCACACTGTGGTTTAGAAATGACATTAACACCAGAAAAAATGAATGAAATATATAAAAAATTGAATAACGATACAGTAAGTTACAACATATATTATTTTCAAAGGTTTTGTTTATTCACGTAAATTATATTAAATTATTAATACTTTAGCTTAAAAAGCGTAGTATTTACTTCTGTTAGTTAGTATAAAATGAAACCACGAAAGTCAAAAAAACCACGTCAAAAACGTTTTCTTAAAACCTCGGTAACTCAACCCATTCAATGTTTCATATGTTTAATCACTGAAGAAGAAACGTTAAATCAACGAGTTTTACGAAAGGATAGATTTATTCATTTAAATGATTGTCAAAATTGTAGATATACATCGAATATGGTACATCGAGGTTGCTTCAAGAGATGGATCGAAATATGCTTACAAAATAAGAAAAAAGAACAATCTCAATCTCAAATAACTTGTCCATTATGTAGATGTAAAATGAAGTTATAGAAACGTGCAAGAATTCTTAGAATGTAAGATTAATCTTAAAATGGGTCAAAGGTTAAAAATGAATTTAATCTATCTTATTACATATCACGAAAGACGAATAACATTATACTAATTTTATATTGTTTTTTTTTCTTTTAAGAAAGTCCATGAAAGCGTCTCAAGAACCGCACATTGTGACATGATTATACAGTTTCTCATTATTATATCAATAATCCTTGTCGCTTCTTTACTTGCCATTTTCATTACTCTATTAGCTTATTTTAGATAAATACAATAAAAAATGGAACCAAGAATAAGAAAAAAAACCTTTTAAAGAAGATTACTATTATATGTTAAAAGTTGTAAGAAAACACTGATGTATTTGTTAAAAGTTAATTAAAAAAAAAGAATCAACCAAATAAATATGTCTTTTCATTTTATTTTATTTGATCAAAGATGAGCGAAAGGAAGGGGGGGGGAGGTGATTAGAATTAGTTCTTATACTACTAAATCAAAAGTTATTATTAGTATCAGATTTTAAATACGTGAGAGAGGTCATTATGATATCATAAGTGTTTTTTCCGTTGATATTTGCACTTTTTTTACAAACTATCACGTAGTATTAAAGTTATATATTATTTATAATAAAGTTAAAGGCCCTATTTTGATATTACCTTGTTTTATAGTAAATACATGTAATAGAAAGCAATTTATTATGGCATCTCAATTTCAAAAAAATCGACCGCGAACTTTACATTTTACTAATAATGTTATAAATGATACTGAGATTTTATATCTAATACAAACTCTATGTGATCCCCAAGCTAACATTCAAGAATTGAATTTAGGCAATAACTATGTGAGTGATAATGGAGTTAGATATTTGAAAGAAGCTCTATGCAACTCTAATTGTAATCTCAAGAAGTTATATTTGGAGCAGAATTACATTACTAATGCTGGAGCTATATATTTTAAAAAAGCTCTATGTAATCCTTTCTGTAAACTCGAAGAATTGAATCTTAGTTATAACGATATAAATGATACTGGAATTATATATTTTACAGAAGCTTTATGCAGTCCCAACTGTAAAATCAAAAAATTAACTTTTGATAAAAATGACATTACTGATGTTGGAATTGCGCATTTCAAAAAACCTTTATGTAATTCAAATTGCAACCTAAAAGAATTAAGTCTTGGCAAAAACGATATCGGTAGTGTTGGAGTAGCACATTTACAAGAAGCTTTAATCAATCCTAACTGTACACTACAATACCTAAATTTGAATACAAATTTCGTGGGTGATAATGGAGCTGCACATTTTAAAGATTTGTTAATCAATCCTCACTGTAAATTACAACAACTAGATCTTAGCGATAATGAAATTACTGATACTGGAGCCATGTATTTCAAAGATGCTCTTTATAATCAGAATTGTAATCTGAAAGAATTAAATTTAAGTTTAAATCATATAAGTATGACGAGCGCTACCAGTCTTACAAAAGCTTTACTTCATCCTCTTTCTCGACTACAGAAGTTAAATCTTGATGATAATCAAGTTTGTAAATATAAAGATGAATACTTCTTCAAACAAGTTTTATCTCTATAATGTAATTACTAGTCAATACAATTTAAAAATAGTAAAGTAACAATGAATAAAAAATATCTTGTTTATTATAATATTTTCAGTTTATTTATTTCCATTTTAATTGATATATTAACATTTATATTCTTAAGTAGCTGCGGTATTAAAAAGTCTTCCTTTTTTCTCTTCTTCATCTCTTCGCTTTGAGATGGTTATTAGAAGAATTACTCTATTATAGTAATGTATTTCAAAAATAAAGGAAAATAAAATAGATTTATTCATCTATAAATCGTTTTCAAAGTTGATGTCTTTCATGTCTATATATTCGTCTAAACACGCATTGATTTTTTGTACGATATCATCGGGATTGTCTTTCAAGAGTTCCCATATGTGTAAACGAATTTCTTTTGAAGGATGTTTCAGGAACCATGCCATGAAGTCTTTTCCTGTCTTGACTTGAGATACCCGTACATAATAGACCAGGGAATCTTGCTTTGTATTATAGACAATCTTGTTAATTTCAGCCATGATTTGATTTTTCTTTCCAAAAAATGAAGTTTCTATTTTATAAATATGATTTCTGAGAAACCGGAGCTGAAATCGTTGTTTCTTGGGAGTCTCCAAAACTAGGGTTGGCGTGGAACCGAAATTTGTAGAAACTCGTTGAAGTTGTTTTGAACGGATCGCAGTGCATATTTTAAACATTTCAAAATCAGACGAATGTACTCCAAACTTGAGTCTATCTTCAACCCATGTAGGTAATTCGTTAGAATTAGAATTCATGATGATGATGAGTTTCTTTCTCTTGTTTTCAATGACCTTGTTCTTCTTAACACATTTATTTATATAATGAACACTATTACGTGACAACCCAAACACACGTGAAATGAAGATCTCAATACATACGAGACAATACTTTTAAATTCTGAACCACCTACTCTCAATTTCAATCACTTAAAGCAATCAGGCATGTCTCAAGAAGATATATTTTATCCTTGTGAATTACATGTCAAAAAACTTTGCTTGTATCTACAAACGCTACGTGAAGAACGAGTTTCTTGTGATTGTGAAATAGTTTCAAACTCAAAACGTTTTCCTTTCCATCGTTTTGTTTTATGCGCTGCCTCAGATGTTTTCCATGCATATTTCGCCAAATACGGCGACGTCTGTGAAATTCAAGACGTATGGATCAACGATCCGCGAATACTTGAAACGATTCTAGATTTTGTGTACATGGGTACACTGAATGTGAAATGTCAAGGTATACAATCATTGATTCCGTATTTTGAGGCAAATCAAAAACTTCAAATCAAAGGTCTTGATCAGCAACTTGCCAATAAAGGGCGTTCATGGATCAACTTAACAAATATAAATGAATTCATTATCATTGCAGAAAAATACAAAAACGAGTTCCTCTTAGACGAATGTTTGCAAAAAACAAAACGTTACTTTGATGTGATTGTAAAACAGCGCCATCATCTCGTCTATGATGAAAACATTTTAACCAAAATCCTAAGTGCCGAAATCTATACGAGAGACCCTTTATTAATCATAGATTGTATAACCTCATGGTGTTTTCAGAATCACGTTAGCGATGAAGAAATGGTGGAACCGTTTGAAAGATTAATGGAATATGTACCCTTCAAAATTCTAACGAGCGAAGAATTACTTAAAATTATCACAATTCCTTTAGTGCATCGATCTGCTCAGGTGCAAAAAAAAGTACAAGAAGCGATACGAAAATACGTCAACGAAAAAGAATATGGCCAAAATCACGCTTGTATGCGCCAGCACCTGGAAACAGCAGCATCACAATCACAAAATGAAGGAGAAAAAGAAGAATACATCTGGTTTTATTTTCCTGAAGAAGGTGATATCATACAATTAAATTTACAAAATGCAGAATTAGAAACAATTAAAGAAGGCTTATCTATGCGAATAGGTAGCGTGTTTGAATCTATCGAAGATCATTTTTTAATAGTCAGTCATGATCTTTCTTTCAATGACACAAAGATAATGAAATATAATTACAAGACATTGGACTTTTCGACTACTAAACAACCTGTTAAATTATGGAATCATGGAAAATCTGTCATGATCGACAATGAGATTTTTATGGTTGCTAAATGTGTTCCATTAAACGTGCAAGGCGATTCTGATTCAGAAGCACCGTCACTGGTTTCATATAATACAAAAACAACTAATTGGACATTTCATTCCAAAATTCCTATTCCCGTGGAAAGATTTGCCTTAACTACATTGGGAAATATTCTCTATATCATTGGTGGAACAAAAGTCAAGCACGAGCAGCACGAGCAGCACGATCATACAGAATCTGTACAGTTGATGCAATCCTATGACATCCATCTACACATATGGAATTCTCAATTAGCCCAATTACCAAAACCCATGAGCGATATCACAGCTACAATTTTTAATGGAAACATTTTCATATTTGGAACCAATCTACTAGAAGTCTATTGTTATAATATCCCAGGTAACAAATGGATTCAGAGTTCCAATCTACAACGAAAACATGAAAATCCATTTGCATTTTCATTGAAGAATAATCATCAAATTGTTATCGTAAGCCCTTATAATAACTTTTATGAGATCTACGACCCAACTGATCCATCATCTGAAAATTGTCAGTGTATTGAATTCAAGAATATTAACTCAAGGATACCGATCCAAGAATTTGATTATTGTCATGCAGTTATTTCAAAACTTCAGGTAGATTTTTTTTTTTCTTAATAAAACAATGTAAAACTAGTTTTATTAAATAGAATATCATCTAGCGAGGGAGAGAGAAAAGGAAAAATGTATAGAGAATATCAGTGTCTAATTTTTATTTTAAACTTTTTTTATAGGATCCAAAAAGATCAACAAATAACTTTATCAGAATTCCGCCACATGAAAACAAATCTACAATCAATACCACATTTAAGATAGGCGAAGATGACGCCGATCAACCCAAAAACATTGGTTGCCACTTACAGCAAAAGAGACTTCTCTTAAGCTTAAATCACCAACGTATGCAGTGTCCCGAGTTATGTGATATGAATTTGGTGTCAGCAAACAATGTGGTTGTGAAAGCGCATAAACTCGTTCTTTCGTTTTGTTCTGAGTATTTTCAAGCCATGTTTTTAAATCATGGATCATACATTGAGAATAAAAACCATTCAGTAAATCTGGGAGGTGATGCAAAGCTTTTAAATGTCATCGTCGAATTTTTTTACACTGGAAATTTGGTTATAGAAGAAAATGATATGGAAACGATTCTTCAACTTCTTTGGTGGTCCGATTATCTAATCTCAAGAATATTATCCGAAGAAGTGAAAGAATATTTACAACGGGAACTCAATGCCAAAAACGTGTGTGACGTTCTGACCATCGGTAATGATTTATGTCATGTCGACATTTCTGAGATGGCTAGAACATTCATCATAGATCATTTCAATGAAATGACAGAATGGGGATTCATACAGCTTTTAAATTGGGTAGATTTTTACGATATCCTAAAAGTAGAAGTAAGCAAGATGTATGAAGAAAAGAGTAACCTATGCACGATACTCATGGCAGTAAATAATTGGTGGGTAAACAATGAATTTGCTTCTTCACCTTCTTCTTCATCATCTGAAAGCGACTATAACAAACTTGACGATTTTTTATCTCTTCTCGAATTAAAAAAATTGAAGGAAAAGCAACTTTCAGACCTTGCAGAGAACCCTTTAATCCAAACAAGACAGTTCTTTCACGCAAATGTAATAAAACAGTTAGACGAGAAATATGAAACTAAATTTATTAATCAATTCAGCACAAAATCGCATGGATTTTTATTCCTATTAACTAAAAATTCTATTTGGTTGCACAATCTCACAACTAAAAAGTCGGTTCGTTTACAAAATGATAAATGCTTTCATTCATTATCATCATCATCCAACTTATATTATCCTTTTATCGCCTTACAACAAGAAAAGAAAGACAAAGCAATATTTCACCATGTGTTATCTTTAGACAGACCAAAAGTATGCACATATATATTATCACATCATGCTTGGTATAATGTAAGTGAAGAGTGGTTTCAGGTATGTGAATCGTACTTATCAATTCCTAGTGATAGTTACGACATACACGCCACTAAACCTGGAGGAATATTTGCAACTATTGCTACGGCCTTCAACCACTTACTGAATTATGCGCATCAATTGCCTTGGTACAAAGACAATATAAAAGAAACTCTCAAAGTACATGAAGAGAGTTTCTCTCCCCTATATAACGGTCTCTATATACCCGAGATGAGTTTGAGATTCAAGAAATACTTACCTATTCACTTGGATATGGTTCAACGTATTGACGCGTGCATCGAATTCCTACAAAATGTACCTAAAAATTGTGAACAGGAACATGATGATGATGAACATTTGTATGCTGCTGTTGCGAATCATGATGGAAAATTTTATGTTATCGGAGGAGAAACTCAGTATAAAGGAACAAGATTAAAATCGATGTGGTGTTATGATAATCTTGCTGAAAGCTGGCATGCGTTGAAACCATTACCAGAACCGCGGAGTCGAGCGTCAGCTGTAGTAGATCATCAACAAAGATACATTTATCTTTTTGGGGGAATCACAGATCAAAGTGCACGGATGTGGGAATGCGAATCGCGAGCTGAAATCTACGATATCACAACTGACGAGTGGTATAAAGGGCCAGAATTACAATACCCCAAGACCAATATGAAGATCTTAACGAATGAAGATACTTTCTACTTGATCGGAGGACAAAGATACCATGAAGCACACCCAAACCCAGAAGGAGGAGTAATAGAAACAAAGCAACCAGTTACCAAATTGAGGAAAAGAAACACCAATTCTATCACAAGGATCGAAACTGTGAATCGACTCAACTGGAAGAAAACAGAAGAGTTGAATATTGAACCATGTGATGATGAAATTGTGGGAGGTCTTTTTATGACTCTATCATATCATGAACTACCCAAATATATGAAATAAATGAAAAACAATCCAGTTGATAAACTATTTTGTATTAAAAAATACTACATTTAAAATTAAAAATTGTACAAATTTTTAATGTGTTTTTAGTAAATTATTCTTTAATCAATCCCATAAAAACTAAATGAATATAGCGAAGAAAAAGAGTAGGGGAATAGTTACTATTATCAAAGGGTTTTTCAACTCTTAGAATCTACCTTTCCTTTCGCTATAGTATTGTTCTTATATTAAATTTGTATATAAACAATTCATTATTTTAATATCAATTCAGCAAAACATCTGGGACATGCAGGAACAGATTTTTGTTCTGTGACTGGAATCTGGTAATAGAGATTAAAAATTTTCCATCGAGACTTCATCATTGCTGTTTTTTGTTGATCGATGATTCCTCCACGGATAAACACGATCTCATCTTTCGACGTACAAAAGATAGGCGTGTCACTTTTGAATTCAATATTTTTCATAAAGTGAGATTTGGGAGTTGCAAAATGCACCGTGTCTCCTTCCAATAGTAAAAGCAAATCATCCCAAGGAATAATTTGAGGCAACCACCGAAAACTGTTTAAGAAAATCACATCAGTATCTTGTACTCCCATCCAAGCAAACCTTGTTGTGGCCGGATTTGTAAAACATTTATAAATTATAGTAAGCGGTTTTAAAAGGAATGTCTTTCCACAATTAGTAGGACCTACAATTAAAATATTTCTACACTTTCCACGACCCTTAACCAGTAACGTTTGTAGAGCTTGTTTGAATTCGCTTTCCTTTATTTCATTACACCTAAGAATTTCTTTAGCCATTTCTAACCACTGACCTTGACAATTATCGTAACATTTACTATGTAAACATTGAGTTAAAATTTCAAATCTATTTTCCCATGTTTTATCTAATATAGGGAAAGAGTTCTCCATATCCCAAGCTATGATAATAGCTTCATCTATTTTTTTTAAGCCGCGATCAGCAATAAACTTTGCTATAGCTGTCTTTCCCTCATCTTTCTGTTTTTTTGCTAAAGAAAGGAATTCTAATCTATTTTTAATCCCATGTTTGACTATAATTTCTGATATATCGAAAGCAGTTAATCGAGATTAAATTCTTCGTCGAGGACAAGTTTGTTGAGGTATAGATTTGACGACATTGTTCATTTCGAAACACAAGTAAAAAATGTTTTTTTCTCAAACTAAAAGATCTTAAATGACTTGTTTTTACAGTTTCTTTTATTCAATAGTTAATTTTCAGAGTTTCAATATGAAAATACTCAGAAAAAAAACCGTACTCTACTATTTAATGTAAGTAAAGTCTCTGCAGCTTGAACTTCTTTTTCGTTATCTGTTATCCCATTCTTCTTCATTGTAATTTTTCTTATTTCATCATCAGTGTTTAAAAAAGAAGGCGATTGATTAGGATAATGAAAAAGAGAGATTGGTGTACATAATAGTTCAGATTTGGTTTGAATACCAATCCGTCTCCGCCTTGTTGCCGCTGCCGTCTTAGCCGGTTTTATGAAATACGGATGACCATCACTCAGAATGTATTTGATACCAGACTTCAGACAAGCACTCAATGCTTCATAATAGTTGCCAGGACCTTTATCAAAATGAACATTGATCTTGTAGCATTTATTAATAAATTTTCGTACTCTATTCCACCTTCGTAATCTATTCAATTTCACAGCAATATGATAATCTGTATTACCATCCGTGTAATCTTGTCTGCTACAGCACCACTGTTTTAATTCTGTCTCTCCGTTACGATCAGTTTTTTCAAAAGCCTGTTTGATGATCATCATAAAATCAATCTGTTGAGGAACGAGTTTTAAATCCGCTTTTAGGTATGTAAGTAAAAAGATACATCGATTTGTATCAAATGAACTCGCCATGATTACCTATGCTTCTTTATTGTAAGT
>JAOBAY020070129.1:0-11833 GCA_025331085.2 Zoanthus sociatus | reverse complement strand
TTAAAAAAATGAAACCAGTTTAAAAATTTCAAACTGGTTCAAAAAAAAATGAACTGGTTTGAAAAAAAATAAACCAGAGGTTAAAATTAAACCACGACATCTATCCTCTGCCACATCTTCAATGATGTTACATTTCCTTGTGTCTTCTTCCACTATCTTACTCCAGGTCTTCTTTGGCCTACCCACAGGCCTTCTAACTTCCACCTCCAGCTCCATCACTCTTCTAAGTTACATGCTATTCTCATCCTACATTTTATTATTATACTCTCATAATATATTTACTAAAATATGTCTGTCATATATTATTCAGATCAGAGTACTAAATAATTTATGTAATAAAGGTCTGATAGAAAAAAATTATAGTCTGTACATGAACTAGTTAGCAAAACTTAAATTCTTTGGTATTTTTTCTGTCTGCCTCACAGAATCTTTCTCTTCAGGAACCAGGTGATGAAGTTTGTCAAAAAATTGCAGCTGAAATGAACTTATCAGAAACAGCATTGGTTGTTTCATTATCACCTGATACAAAACACAGTTATTCAAAAGGTAAAAGGGGTGGAAGGGGGTGGCTTGCTAATTGCCCTTTCTTGCAGCCAAGGACGCAGCTCACTGGAGGTCGAACTGAAGGAGCTGTGCTGCTCAGCCGTAAAACACGGTCTATACATGACCTCGAAGCATAGCACCACGGCCAGATTTAATCAGCTTTGAGTCGGTTTTGCTGAGGGAGAAAAACCCTCGGAGTCAGATTGAGAGTGACAAATCTCAGCCCATGTGCAAAGCCCAGGAGTCGATCCTGGCTCATAGAGATGGGAAGCACGACTGATGACCACTACGCCAACCTGACACATATGGTCTATTCAATGGTAATTTGGAATGTTCAATTATTACCGCAAGGAAAGTAACAAAGCTAAAAATAAATCAATATATTGAATATTTAAGTCATTTGTGACAGCAACTGAAAAAACAGCAAGATGCTCTAAAGCATTCGCCGGGCTACCTTTTGTTCCAGGTCCCTCTTCTCCTCACAACACAATTGAGCAAGAAATAAACCTTGTGAATCGAGCTGGTGCTGCAAGGAACTGTGGGATACACATTTTTTATGGACAGCAAAAACTATGGTAGCCCAGTAATTGCATACTAGAGAAAATGAAGAGAGATATTTGCAAAATTGAAGGATTACTTTCCAGTAGCTTCAATCTGTTGCTCTGACTGATTAAAACTGTTTTTAGTCAGTTAAAAGAAAAAAAAATTTCCCCACTTCCATAGCAATTGATTAATATTATCTTGATCATATCTTTTCAAAACAAAATGCAGTTACCTGTGGGTAAATACTGTAATTATACTTGTCTGTATGTTTACATAATATTTGCTCTTTGCAGGTTCACACTTTAAGTTGCGCTGGTTTACACCTAAATGTGAAGTTGCCTTGTGTGGGCATGCAACAATGGCATCAGCGGCAGTTTTATTTTATTCATTAGGTATAGTAACATGTATTTTAATTACTAACAACCATGTACAATGTTTGCAACAATGGTTTAAGATTAAAAGAACCAACAATGTTAGATTGAAGGTGGGAGCAGCCTGTGCTCCTCCATTCTGAGTTTGAGCTAATGTTTTATAGATCTACAGTAGAGTCCTGAAACCAATTTGATTTTCAAAGCAAAGATTTAATTTTAAAACTTTTAGAGTAAGTCAGTGAGAAAAAAAAAACAAATTAAAACATATTTAACCTAAAATCTATGAATATGATTGCATGCCCAAACACAATTGACAGCTTAAATTTTAATATATAATAATTTTATATTGATTAATTATTACACAGAATCATATATTAAGTGTTATACTGTAAAATTCACTGGAATACGAGTGATATACTATTTTCCATATTCTCATTGGTGAAGATATCGCTCATGTCATTGCTTTGTTTTTCATCTTTTTTGTCTATTTTTTTATTTTAGATATACTATGTATATCTATGTATCTCAAAGATAAACTTCATGTTATATTTATGCCACCGTGTAATATCCTCTATAAATTTAAAAGTGGACTCTGATCAAATAATTAACAAACTTTTGATACCTTGATATAAATTATTTTTATTTTTAAAAAAAAGCTGGTCATGTGTGGTTGGCACAGATGGTAAGGTCTTTGCCTTCTAGCCGTGGTTTGATCCTAGGTTTTACTGAGATTCGAATATTTGACCATGTGCCCTTCTTTTCCACCAATTGAAAGTTAACTCAGCTTTCCATCCTTTCGGGTAGGGTAAATTAGTACCAGTGTCTGTTGGGAACTAACCTTTGATGGATTAATGTTAAAGACTCCATCTTCCTCACACTACACAAACTGAAGATAAGCATCAGCTCCATGGGCCACTTGGCTAGTAAAGGATTTAGCTTAAATTTTATATATCAAGTAAAACAAGACTGGTTGGATTTGTGCTTTGAAAGATTAAAATTAATTGGTCTGTCCTTAGTGGCATTAGTTAAAAACAGTTAAAAAATTAAAATACTAATAAATGACATGTGATTCACACAGTGTAATGGTGAGGATATTAATTTTATTTAATTCTTCATTTACTGACAGTATGAATATTAACTTAAAAACAAAGGTAAACTCGATCAAAAAAATACTCTAACTTTGAAAGACTGGCAACTTAGTAGAAATCTTTAGTGGAAACTTTTCATTAAATTATCATTGATAATAATAATTTTATTATTAATTTTTATTTTCCCAGAAATGTTTTTCATGTCTCCCTGGTTTCTTTCTCCTACCCAGAAATATGTAACTAATATGTATAATGCATAGATCTCCTATTCTCAATTTTTAGCTCGGCCCTCAATGTACACTGTCACAAAGATTTAGTTGACAGTATAAGTTATTAAGAAAGGGCTGTTTTTGATTTATTTTGTAATTTTTGTTTTAACTGTATACAAGTATTCACTCTTTGCAAGCAGAAAATAGCTAATGGTGAAACTTCAACTTCAATATAAGTTGGACAGAAATAATTGTTAAATTTTGTTGTATGTTGTCTGTGAACATTGCTTACAGAGTGAAAAAATAGAGTTTTTCGCTGTGCATTAGTGAGGACGTTACCCTGCATATACTCATGTTTGAGTTAAGCTCACTCACATTTCAACACCAGTTTAAATTATGAATTTATGTTGCAAATGTTGCATATGCCAGTGTTTTCAAAACTAGCTGTCGGTCGTCGCATCCGATGGCAACTTTTCCATTTGCGACGCCTACTTTTATTTCAGTTGTTATCAATCACATGCATCATAATTATTTTGCTCCTTCAAAATTGTAGTTACTTTCTTGAACTCTTGTTTGAACAAAAGAAGTGCAATGTTTTGGCTGGAGTTTTAGAACCTAATAAAAATGTCAGTGTTTTCTTGTATCTGAAATATACCATTTTGTGTCTCAAACTGCTGGAGAATGTGTCTCCAAGAGTCTAGAATTTCAAATGTTTTGGGGGGGACCATGCCCCTGTCCCCCTTTTGGGCTTAGCAACTACTACTCTACTAAATGCAATGTCTATTTTCAAAGGTTATAGAAACACTACATGCTATTAAACAAACTTTTTTTTTAGTTTAATAAGCTGCCTACTAAGTCACTTGTTTTATCTTGGAAGAAAGCAATTATTCAAATTCTGTTTGATTTTATTTTAGAGTTCATTAAAGTGGGTGAAAAGGAGCCAGCATTGGATGTCCTTTATGATGTGATTAAAAGCAAGAAACACAGAACATGGCAGAGTAAAATTCATGAGCCAATTTTGTTTAAATACCTTGAGTTGTGTGTTGACCTACGACGCAGCCATGTTGCTAAGGAAGGACTGTATCAGTACAAGCTCATCTGTCAACAAGTCAACATTGTGTCACTTGAGGATGTTATTCGTTACTTTCTTAAACTTGCCGAAGAAAGAGCTGAGAATGCACGACAGGAAGCACGAGAACAAGTTATGGAGGATGTGGTCGATCTTGATGAGATCCAGACACCTGAGAGGTTTGTAATACACGACTGGCAACTTTGCTGGTCACTTGAACTTTTTTCATGGTGCCCACTACTCCTGGAATTCCTGGAAAACTCCTGGAATTTCAAAATTTTCTTCCAGGTCCTGGAAAACTCCTGGAAAAACTGATTTCCTTAAAAAAACTCCTGGAATAATTTTGAATTTTCTGGGAAAATTTTTACCAGTTTATTAACAAATCAAAACCTGCAGAAGTATCTACTCATGTTTGTATTTTTTTAAATTTTATGTAGACTCAATTTCAGGATTTTTTCTGGGGATTTTTTTTACATTTTTCTGGAGAGTTGAAGTACACAATTGCACAATAGTTTTGGTGGTGTAGTTACTTGTGGTTTTTGCAAGGGAGAGTTTGGGGTTGGGTCCTGGAAAAATAAATTTTCTACTGTACCCTGGAAAACTCATGTAATTTTCTTCTTATCAGTCAGTGAGCACCATGATTTTTGCTGGCTAGAAATTGGTAAAGATAAGTGGAGATAAAAGTGGTTATTACAAAAATGCTTCAAGAAAATAGAGAAAATAAAAGTTGCCATTTACTTTCAGAATATCTCTGCAAACTTCAAATGTCATTGACAAACCTGAGTACAATAGAAAGTAAAAAATGAGTCCCAAACTGTTTTAATTACAAGTTAGAGTAATGTTTAGGACATGTAAAACTTTGTAAAATAATTTAAATCGGTTCAAACCAAAATTCAGGATAAGTTGCCTTGAAAATTATAATTATAAATAAATGTATCTTGAGTTTACCAATTTAATTGTAACTTTTCAACCAGTTGACAAAATCATTCAAAGTTACCAAACATGTTTTGTCTTGAACAGCGGAAATGAATGTTATTCACTATTTTTTTTATCTAACTTATGGAATCTGATAAAGTGCCCACTTATAGTTTTTGTCTTCAAGACAGGGTTCATCCGAAATCAGTCATGGTCCTTAAAAAATCCTTAAATTTTTGCTTTTTCACTGAAGTTGGCATTTTGTTTGAATCACGAGTCATGTACTTAACTGTGTCAAGGAAAATCGATATCGTAAAAAGTCATGTTTAGGTCAGTTCTGGTGGTTGGTCCCATGGCTTAGGTTCTCAGGAACCAATAATCTTACCTTAAAAGTCCTAAAAAAGTCCTTAAATTTTGCTTTAAGAAAAGCGGACGAACCCTGAAAATGGCCACTTATATTTATTGTAACGCCATTTTACATTTAAATGTTTGAGAACTTACATATACCTTTGTCTTTTTAATTTAAACAAGATGTGATTGGATTATGAAACCAAGTTGAGGTTATGGGGGTATTTGTGTTTTGATTGTTGGATAGCCTTTACATATTGCTGAATTGTTGCCTTCTGCTAAAACATTTATTATAAATGTTAAAGAATTGGGAGAAAAGATCTCAAAGATTAAAGAATGGGGTGGGGGGAGGGGATGAAAAGAATAGCCAGAAAAAAGAAAAAAGAACGGAAAAATGGCAAAAACATTTTGAGTAAAATTGAAAACATGTAAATGAAATACTACCTGCAAGGGATTATAGGTAAATTGAAAATGGCAAAAAATGGCAAAAAAATGTCTCATAATTTATTTAAAAAGTATGGTTATTAACATTCTTATTTGTAGTGGTACTAAGGCAGGGCCATTACTGGCCATACAAAAAAACACTCAATCTTCAGATATTGATATTAAATATATTATTCTTTCTGTTAAGGTGTGCAGTGTTCTTAGACCGCTGCTGGATGAACATTTTCCTTCCAGTTCTGGTGTACGAATCATTGCTGAACCAGGCCGTTACTACAGTGCCTCAGCATTTACCCTGTCTGTCAATGTGTATGCTAAACGTGCGGTTCTCAAGAGTCAGCTGAAAGAAAGTGATCAAAACAAACTGGTCCAACCAACAATTGGTGAAGAGTTGGTAAGAAGTCTTTTGCCCTCTCTCTACATAGCCTCATTTTACACTTTGAATAATACATTCAGCAACTACAAGTTTTCACTGATTAGATATTTTCTCTCTATCCAGGGGTACATGTATTATGTTAATGATGGTGTGTATGGCTCTTTTAACTGTCTCGTTTTTGATCATGCCACTGTGGAGCCGTGTGTGCTTGAGAAAAAGAGTGGTAAGATTTTCTCATCCAGTATCTGGGGACCAAGTTGTGACTCTATGGACTGCATCACCAAATGTGCTCCCTTGCCAGAGGTCAGTTTTTATTTTGCTTTTGTAAATGCACTTGTCCATGTTTACCACACTATAAGGAGTGGCTAAAGGATTTTTTAATATCACAGTGCTCTCCCCAGACTGTGGTGCCCCACTGCTCTGTAATTTCTGAGCACCAATCTGCTCATAGCTCAGGTATCGATAATTAGTTAGATATATATCAAAATTCTATCAATGAAATTTGAAAAAATAAGCAGTCTTTTAAAAGCTTGAAATTGAAGACTTGTGTCTTTTTTGCAAATGTCCACCATCTTGAATTTTGTGCCCAGTCTTTTGCAAGAAAAGTAACCATGGCATTGAATGATAGCATTTGTTTGAAAATCATAAATATTCATAACACTTAATAATCTGTTGAAAAGTCCAGGGAGAACACTGCATCAGTGTAACTGGTTGTTCAAAGTTAAAAGTTCATTCAGTTAATCTAATTTTGAAATAAGAGAGGTAGAAAAGAGTGCCAAAGACGTACCAGACTGTTGCTTTAGGCTATGTTTACACAGTCGAAATTTTGCATTGTTTGGTTTTTGTTTACATGGAACCAGCCGAACTATACAAATATTTCACCAGCTAGCTGTACAAATTTTCATTCTGCAAAATGGAGGTCAAATTCTTGTTTGGTGCCGTCAAAAAAGCAAATGTTTCAACAGAAAATTTTTGAAGGGCTAGAGGTTTTTGATGAGGTTGCATGGCTGCCTGGTTGCACAACTCCGATCTGGGGAGTCAGGTTGGCATAGTGGTCATCAGTCATGCCTTCCACCTCTACGACCCGGGATCGATTCCTGGGCTCCGCATGTGGGCTGAGATTTGTCGGTCTCAATCTGACATCGAGGGTTTTTCTCCGGGTACTCCGATTTTCCTCCCTTCGCAAATTCGACTTTCATGCCAAGATCTGAACTGTCGAGTGATTAAACATTAGCCTCTGGCTAGGAAGAATAGACAACCACTTCCTTCGCAATTGACGTTAAATTAAGTATTTATTTATATATATATATATATATATTTATTTATTTATTTATTTATCTGCTCATGTTCATGTGGTAAATGGCTGATTGATAACCACAGGCTTGAAATACTGTACGATCTCAGAATAGCTTGTCTTGTGTAAACAAAAGATATTTCCATGCAATAAAAAAAGATTATGGTTCTGTGTAAACAGTATGTACTTGACGGTCAAATTTGACTGGTACCGTATAAACATAGCCTCAGTTTGCCATAATCTTCACACTTTGCCTACAGGTTAACAATTTACGTGTTTCTCCATGTCGGGTGTTGTAATACAATGACCAACCATCTAAGAGTGCAGATAACCATTGTCTCCCAAGACAGGTGGTTGCTAAGCTAATGCTTTGTTAATGTTGTCAGATCACTTTCATCTTCACGTTTGTTAGTTTTTGCTTTAAACTTCTGACAATGAATGGAAAGTAATTGTGATTGCTGCTAATGGTGATGATAACATTATTAGTGATGATTAGGACTAACAAGTGATGATGGTGAAAGTGGTAGTAACAGTGGCAGTGATTGTGATCATTGCTTTGGTCATGATGATAATGGTGTGACAATGATGATGGTGGAAACAGGGTTCGTGCTACTCCTTAAACGCCTTAAAAACTCCGTAAATTTGATTTATCTTTTTAAGGTCGCTTAAAAACTCCTTAAATTTACAAATTTCAACAAAAACTCCTTAAAAACTCCTTAGATTTGATTTACCTTGTCTACCAATCTTCAAACTAGAGTATTGCAAAAACAAAGTACCATAAAAACTATAAAAACTATCAGTCAGGTGTTCCTGCTTCTATTTACAAAGCGGGTCCTGGGAACTAGTTTCCAGGAAACTAGTTTCCCAGGATGTATCAGTCACTTTGACCATGTGCTTGCCTTCGTTTTGGCAGTTATTTTGTCAAAGAACACAAAAAAATTACTCCTTAAGAATTGTTTTTTAGTCCTTAAAAACTCCTTAAAAAGTCCTTAAATTTTGTTTACTCACCCCAGCACGAACCCTGTGGAAATGGTATTATAGTCGATGTTTGAGGATGGTAATGGCTGTGATGAAAGTTACTTGCCCTCACTTAACTGCCTGTTAACAGGTTGTTGTGATTAGTTACTTACCTGAGCCATTCTCGTCATTATTTATTTATTTGCCAAGGGCTGTATGATTGGCGCAGTTGCTAAGATTTCTGCCTTCTAGCCACAAGATTCAGGTTTAATTCCTAGCTCTTCCAAGATTTGTGGGACCTTCTTTTCTGCCAAAGCTAACTCTGTTTTCCACCCAATGTCAAGGAATCAGTACTGCAGGGCTCGTACAAGCCTTAAAAAGTCCTTGAAAATGCTTAAATTTGAAAATTCCTACTTGTAAGAACGGCACTTGAATTTTCTTCACTCAAAGATAAGAAAAAGGAAAAAACTGATCTTCTTGTAATATGGTTTTAGTTTTTAGCGATCTTCCGTCTGCTTCGTCGTTACACACACAGACGAATTATTCGTCCCGAGGAACTATCTTGCTTGGTCCGTCGTTAAAGACACATTTCGAAAACAACTTCGTCTAGACAGATAATCCGTCTTGTGCCCGTCTTTTTACTAGAGACGTATAACCAGACCAACTACAAAAGTTTGTCCAAGTTCGGCCAGACATATAATGCTTCTCTAGTATATAAACGGCCAAAATGTGTCTTCATTGTATGTTTTAAAACATTTTTTATCCTAAAAAAACTTGCTTCATGTTGTTTTGCAGATTGATGTTGGTGACTGGCTGTATTTTGAGAACATGGGAGCCTACACCCATTCTGCTGCCTCCACCTTTAATGGCTTCAAGAAACCGATCAAGTATTATATTGTCGCACAACACATGTTGTAAGTGCATTAGCAATTTTAATATTTCATTAATGTGAATTTTTTATAACAGAACTAATCTTCCAAAAACCTGAAAAGTTTTTATAACGCTTGTTGAAAAGCTGTTCACATTTTCAAAGGAAACTTCATGTTGTATCCCAGTTGAAGGAGGTGAGAATTCGAGCACCCTCTATTTGGAAAAGGCTTTTTCTTCCTCTCTTGTATGAATGCTACCTTATACACCTATTCCCTATATGTAACACTTGATTCGCGCGAGATAATGGTATTATATTTTTGTTTGCATTATGTATAGTAGTGTTACTTGGATTCTTGATGTATCAATCAAAATACGTTGCAGTATAAATATTTGCACGATCCTACCTCTTTGTATTCCATTCGTTTCTTGATCCATCAGTTCTCAGCATCTGAAAACCGATATCATATTCTTCTCGTTTCCACACTTTCTCCCGCTGCTTCTTATTGTCAAGTCCCGTCCCCAGTCCTATGTTTAGGCTCTTGTCTTTTGTACAACTTGCTTGCCTTGGCTCTGCAAGAGGAGTGTGTGGATTAGTTGTTTTAAGACTTTATTTTTGTGCTTATGGTCTTGGTTTTCTAAGGCGGTGTTTACATGATGCGGGATCAAGATTCATTCCGGTGCGAGTTCGTGCCGGTTTCATACAAATCACTTCATTCGTTTACATGATGCTTCAAAATTTTTATCCCGGAATTACTCATTCCTCAATGAACTCATCCCGGTTCTCGAAATGAAATGTGACTGCAGTTTGTTCAAGTATCCTGCAGAGACTGCACGAGTTCATACCGGTACAAAAATGACTCCGAAGCCGGATTTCCGATAGAATGGGACGAGTAGAGCATGCGTACCACACCTAGAAGTTCATTATTGCCTTTTTATTCCGTTACGAGTTCTTTTTAAAGTTTTTCATGTAAACACGTTTCTGAATTTATTTTCGTTCCGGAATGAATCTCAATCCGGCGCCATGTAAACACCGCCACTAATTCCTTTATTTTATCTGTAGCCCCCTTCTCAAGCAAGTGTACCCAGAGTATGGAATTGAGAAGAACATCCATTGCCACTACCAGATTGAGGACTACAAGTATACCGCTGGAAACGAATGCATGAGTGGCATCACTATGGCAACTTAAATGCCCTTTCTCTAAACTAGAGTTATATTTCATCTCGTAAACTGGCTGAATAGTATTGCTTTGTGTTAAAAATTTCCGCAGCTTTTTTGAATTATTATATATTGTGTTTAATATATGAGTTTTTGGCAACCAATCCTAAAATTTAGGATTAAGAGATCAAATTACCACAAAAGATGGAAAACTGATTTTTGATAGTATTACACCACATAATCGAAGAAGTGAGATGATTTAAATTTTCTGTTTTTATTTTTACACTCTAACTTTTGAAGAGAAAATATAAGGTTGTTTCAAATGAACCCAGATATATTGTTTTCAACCAATTATTTAACCATAACAAAGTAACTAATGTATTCATTTATTTAATAATTTGTATTGACACTAATTATATAAACTTCAAAAACGATTGAAGTTTGTACTTTGCCTTTTTTGAGAAAACAGCTCGCAGTCGTTGACGTTAGGAAAATTGAGCAATCTCTTTAAAAATCTTAAGATCTCCCAATATTTTCAGAAAGATTCCCCTTTTTCTTAAACGAGTTTGTTTTCTCGCATGATGTGATTTAATTTTGCGTTTTTTTTTCAGCTATTTAATCAGTGTTTGATTTTGCTGATATGTCACTTATGAAATTTATTCATATATGGAAAATAGAGAATAAACTATTGTTGAGGGAAGTTGTTTGTGTATACTTGTTCTTCGAAACTTTTATTCATAGTTGGTTTTCGGGCCCTTATTGAATATAGCATGAGATGGGATTTCCACAGTAAATGCTTCGCACTTACGGTCAGTGTTAACCTCCTACCGGAATTGCCTCTGCATAGGAACGGAATAGAAAAGTTTCCGGTTATCCCCTCTGGAAAAATTTGCGCGGTTAGTTTACACAAAACATTCATTTTTTTGTTCGCTGCGCTGAGATGTTTAGGATTGCGACAAAGAAAATTGTATTGCGTCGGAATGAAAACATTCTAAAATGATAATTTTGCCGGGAATAGACTGGTACCTTACCAACTCTGCATCTTCTTTCTCGCCATGGCCAAACTCGACAAATAACTGAAAGATTCATTTATTTTTGTTTACTGCAAGCTCGCTTTTTTGAACTTGCGTGATTTTGGTATGTGATAGAAACACGAAATTTGAGTTGATTTCATTAATAGTCTTTCCGCGTAGAAAAGTAGAAAAAGATGAACTCGATTCAGCTTTCCCCGGAACAGAGAGGAACAGAAAATTTTCCGTTCACGTGCAATCTCGTCCCCAGAGCTCGAGGGCCAGAAGGAACGTGGGATCTGGGAACGAGATTGGTTCGGGCATGCTCAAATACTTCATTGTTCCATCCCGTTGCAAATTTTCCGTTCATGGAAAATAGCCTTGTGAACTTTTGGATTTCGTTGTAATCAAGTGTCTTTTAGGCTAGCCCTTGCTGACCTGAACACAAGTAGTTTTTTGAGTAAAATATTTATACACGTATTTATACATTTTTTTTTATAAGAACGTCTTGGGACGAGGCTGAATGTTTTTAATATTTTAGAGATTTTCGCCTCAAATGTTCTTTAAAATGTTCTTAACCCTTGTCCTGCTAAAAACGATTTCATATAAAGTAAAATTGTCTTAACTTTTGAACCTGTTGATG
>JAOBAY020070118.1:0-11834 GCA_025331085.2 Zoanthus sociatus | reverse complement strand
AGCTTTAAGGTATACTTATTTGTTTATTCAATACTCGCGCTAAAAATATAGAAATTACAGGACTTTTTCTAAAATTTTAGAGAAACTTCCCAATGCGTGAGATTTAGTGACTGCTGCGTGAGAGCTTGAGAAAGAAACCGAATGCACGAGTCTCACTCTCAATGCGTGAGAGTTGAGAGGTCTAGTCCATTGTGTTAGTTCTTAGCTCTTTAACCACAGTGTAAAATTTAAAAATGTATTAAATTCTTATTGATAACTTCCAGTGTGTTTCTTAAGGCCGGTACACCGGTAAATTGTACCGACATTCCCCGACGACTGTACCGGTTTTCCCCAACTTGAAAGTTCAAAATAATTCTGGGGATGCCCCCAGACCTCTTTAGATACTTGAGCATTCGGCGCTTGGTGACCTTGTACCCACTCCAGGTGTACCTGCTTTCCCACTTAGTGTATCCCACTTCCCAAGCCTTAAGAAACACACTGACTTCTGTTAAAATGATATTTAAAAATGAACAAGATTCAGTTCAAAATAAAACAAAATGAATGCTAATTTTCTGATGTGTGTGGTATGTATTAGATACAAGTAGATTTGGATATCAGATGTTGGAAAAGATGGGTTGGAAATCTGGAAAAGGTCTTGGTGCTAAGGAAGATGGACAAACAACCCATGTGAAAGTTACCAAGAAAAATGATAATATAGGTAAATATTTTCTAAATCAAGGGAAATTTTAAACATTTTTAATCCAATCCATTCAGTATTTGTTTGATGTGTACTTTAATTAGCTGCTATATGGAGTAGTCCAGTGCAAGAATTCCCAGTTTCTGAGAACACAAAAAACTTGAACCCACAGCATAGGCAACCCAGTAATAGTTATTAATAATAACTGTAAAAACAATGCTAGAAAATGAATGAAAGTGATTTTGGTTGTTTATTTTTGCTATGTGCACTGATTAATGATCGCTCCAGCACTAAGATTTTTATCTTTCATTTGATTTGATGCTACACTATACTGGAAAACCTGTTCCAGGCCTGGAATTCCGTGAAATTTTTTTTTTTTTTTTTTTTTGAGAGCTATCTAGAAAATTCCTTGAATTTTAACTTTGCAGTCCACTTAGTGTAATTTCTACTGATAGACTGATTGTTTTTAATCATAAATTTTGTTCTTTATACATCACTATTCTTGATTGTACATCACATTCTAACTTGCTGTACATAGTCTTGATTTGAAAATTGGATTGGGTGCAAGTGTATTTGTACATGTGTGCATTTTTGCTGATATTATAATTTGGGTTCTCAAGTCATCGCATGGTTTTGGCCTTTTGCATTCACGTAATGTCAGTTTTCTTTCATTGTTCCAGTGTTCCATTAACATTGTAACAAATTGTTGAGAGTTAACATTAAGCATAATAAATTAAAAGGGTATGTATATTTTTTGTAGTTTTTTTGTTGCTTTAAGGAACATCAGTGTGTATGTGTCAAAAAATATTTAATTAAGTTCTCTTGGTAATTTGGTGTTCGAATAAGGGAATAACATGACTTTTTGAGGGAATATTGTTTATTTGCGCCTGCATAGTGTCATTTGTGGCCCGAGCGCGAAGCGAGTTTTAATAATACAAGCTAAGTGAATAACAAATTCAAGTCATTTCAAATCATCAGGTAAGTGTTGATTGAACAAGCTATTAAAGAATCAACTCAGTCCAGTGAACTTATTTAAAATTACTGAAAAAAATGCTTAAAATCGTCTTTAAATAATAGGAATATTAACCTTAAAAATGTCTATTCAAATCCATTGGATGATGAAGCAATAACCAATCAGCTGTAGGGCTGATAATGCATTAGCAGCCCGCTGTCAGTCTTTTGCAGCCCGCTGAGCGAGTGTTTTGAAGAGGCCGATATTACATTTGGCCACGTATATTGATAATAATTAATATTTTATCTCATAAACTCTTTTAGTTGAATAAGATATACTTACGTGCAGATTTGTACGTCGTGTCTGATAAAACTTTGCTCCTCAGGCCCAGTGATGCTTGCTAGATCAGCACCATATTGCGCGCATCTGTCACGTGCTTTGTGCCAGGGAGCGAATTCGGGAAATGTTTTGAAACAGTAGGTGCCTTGATCAGTTGCGAATCGTTTCCAAAACAAAGGACATTCTGCGTGAGTGAGTGGATACAAAATAGATTGTTGCGAGTTGCTATTGAACGTGTTCCAGGAGCCCATCATTAGGAGCATTCCTCTCATATTCATGATAGCGTATTCTGACTAACCTAATTATTTTAGATTTGCCTTACCTACCGTCACTCTTAGACTCTTCAAAGCTATAATTTTTGTCTGAAGAACAAATTCGCTACCTTCTCCGCTATTTAACTTTCTGTATTTAAACAGTTTATCTCCTTATCTTTTTCGTTATCCGCCATGTTTTTTTGCAATATAATTATGCAAAACTTTAAAGAGCACGTGATAAAACCTAGAGCACTGATGGGTCAAATTTAACCAACCACGCGCTAAAAGAGTTTCTAGAATAGCTCGGTCAGTCATAACGTACGTTCATAAACCTTGTATGGGAGAGAAACGCTCCTTGTTAAGGGCTCTGCATATTCTAGCTATTACAAAATACTTGAAACTTTGGGTAGATTTTTTCGAAGTCATTACCTTCAAATAAACGCATTATTAAAGTACAGTCTGAATATGAATTAAGTTAAAAAACAACATGATTCTAGAATGATTTGTAGAATGAATAAACACGCTTTACCTTTAGGCCTAAATATTTGGAATATGCCGACCTTGCTACATCTTGTGAAAAGATTGGACAACATTGGTTTTTTGTTTCTTTCAAATTTCCAAATTCGATTCCTTAGGGGCGGAGCCAGGGGAGGGTTCCAGGGGTTCCGGAACCCCAACCCCACCCCCCTCCCACTTCCCTTTAGCGTCCAGGAACCCCCTTCTTAATTCTTGTTCTCCTATTTTTAGAGATTTTATCCCAACAATTGTTCATTTTGCTCTGTGCTTGCCATACGAAAAGCGAATAGTAATTAGATAATCTGTTTGGGCTTTATGGGTATTCGAATGAACATTAATACTACCTTCACTGTATCTAGTATTTGAGACCCTTTTTTATCTTTATCCCACGTCGGAACTGACCCTCTCAAAAATCCTGGCTGCGCCCCTGACCCTTATTTAATTTCAAACGTGGTTTTTCTTTTATGGAATAATCCTATGTAGAATCATTAAAGAAGGTGTTATAACGATTTATTTTGTTAAAAGTACGGTTTGCAAACCCGCAAATCACACAAAACATAAAAAGATGATATTAAAACATTCTAGTTTGAATTTATACTTTCTTATCTTCTGCAGAGATTACTTTTTTTTATGGAAATGAATGTCATTTCAGAAATAAAACATGTTCTCCGTGGCTTCATAGCTTGGTCAGTGAAAACCGAGGCAAAAGTTTGGGAGAATTCGAGAGCAGATCAGTGAAACCCCGAGACGCAGTTGAGAGTTTTCACCTGCTCAAGAATTCTCATAAACTTCTTTCATGAAACTGTAAATTCTCACAACTTGGAGACAGCCAAACATATTGCTCACGTCATTTCCGTGCTTCATAGCGCTATGCAGGGCGGACTTGTAAACCAATCAAAATGCACGTACTATCCAAATCAAATTTTTAAATGGTTATTTAGTTTTGATCGAATGACTGATAAGTAGAAAGAAACATGCAGGTTATCTGAAAGGCAGTTCCTGTTTTTTTGTCAAAAATTAAACTTTGAAAACAAAACGGTTGTCAAAAAAAACTTCAGAATTATAATTGCTCTATCAGTTACCTGAAATAATTTTTATTATTGAAACATTTTCAGCAATCCATCCCAAATTGAAGAGAAATCGCATATTTAAAACCCTTGCAGGGATTTATTTATTCCTTAGCCTGTTCAAGCTAGCGCTTCGCAAAAAAGGTAATTTGAGAGTAAACCTTTTAATTTTGCTTAAAACTGACTCGTTCTTTTCCTGTGGGCTAACGATGATCAATTTTTTTTGAAATGCAAGACTGCAGCAAAGTATATATACTAAAAAGCGTGGTTAACGAGCTACTGTTAAGCCTTGGTCAAACGGCCCATGATAGTCAATGATCATGAGTTGTTTCCCTCGAAACTATCAACTATCACCAACTATCATTCACATGGTCATACGCGTGGTTAAACGAAAAAAACTATCATCGACTATCATGAAGAATTTGAACAAGCTCACAATGAATGATAGTTGATAGTCGATGATAGTGCATGATAGTTGGTGGTCAAACGGAAGCACGGGCTTCAAAACTATCATGGGCTATCATCGACTATCATGGGCCGTTGGACCAAGGCTTTAGACTCACATTGTATGATGATTGAAAGCTGCGTTGGTGTTGCTAAATAAACAATTGTAAAAATATAATTCAAGTTAGACACCGTTGAAAGAGAAAACTTAACACTGACGCTTTGGACTTTATACATACTATCTTTTTAGTATGCTTCGTGGGATCTGGCATTCCATATGCTCTCGTTTGTCAAAATTGATCCAGAATTCGCCAAACAACAGTTGATGCTATTTCTTAGAGAGTGGTACATGGCACCGAATGGCCAGATACCAGCCTACGAGTTTGCACTAAGTGATGTGAACCCCCCTGTCCATGCTTGGGCTTGCATCAGAGTGTACAAAATGTCTGCCACCAAGGGAAAACGAGACCAAGAATTTTTGGCAAGGTGTTTCCAGAAACTGCTGCTAAACTTCACTTGGTATGTGGAGAAAGTATCTAATGTTTCAAGGGATGTTTTTCGCCCGGGAGGGAAGGGGGCGTACTTGGGTCAATTTTTGCTGGATTTGTGCCGCTGGCTTCTCAGAACCCCAACCCCATTATAGTCTATTCTGTGACTAGATCCCATCTTAGTCACGTTTGAGCAAATATCATTTTCGCGATCCCAACTCTTTTGCAAGCGGTTTAAAATGTTTAAGTTGTGATTTCAAGAACGGAATTCAATGCTAGTCGACTGTTAGAAATATTACTGACAACAGCAGAAACCATTTTTTACCGCGAATCTTCCTATTTTTAAAACCCTGGTTAAAATCCTGATTTTTTCATTCCAGAAATTCCGGAAATATGCGACCCCATGTTAGAAACTTTACTAAAAATGTAGCCCCATTATAGTCAATCCAATCTTGAAAATGCGACGCCATTAGCCTAGGAAGTAACCTCTGCTGGGGTTTCTCGGTGTGATCCTCTTTTAACACTTTTCAAGAAGATTTTTTATACAGTTTTCTCTCCTAATTTTCGATTGCTGTTGATTTGTACGATTATGCATACAGTTTATGAACATTTATTGAAAAACCATCAAAAAAACTATCAGTCTGAAGAGTAAATATGAGCCCAATGAAGTTATTTATTTACCGTAAGTTCCTGTGTATTAGCCGACGCTTGTTTTCAAGGCCGAAAAAGTTGGTTTTATGTACTACCCTCTGTATAAGCCGATCAAACTTTTGGAAGTTGAATTGATTCCAAGAAATATTTTTAAATCAGCATAAAAAACTGAGCTCGATTACGTATAAATTGCTTACCAATATTCTTATTTTGCAGCTTAATATTTTTACAGTCATGTAGATTTCATATTTCAGAACACGTTGACGGCATCTTGTCATAGTTGAAATAGTTGAAATTATTTGTACAATATTTGATTTATGGCACAAAAAGTGATAAATATGGGCTCTTTTCTTTTTTTCCATTTATGCAACTTTTTGGACAAGGATCCTCGGGTTTTGGACAACCAAATTTAATATAGTGCTTGTCCGAAAGACAATTGGATAAAAAATGTTTTTTCTTATCAGTCTGCTAAAGGGCTTTTAGTGTTTTCAATTCATTTTCTTGCTTGTACTTGCTCCCAATTAGAACCAATAAATGTCTCATGGTATCTAAGTGGCACTTCAGTTCAGATCAACTATGTTCCTCCGACTTAAAATGCCCATATCACCAAATTGATTTTTTGCTGATTCGGATAGAGCACAAAATGTTTTGAAATAAGTTGATTTTTAGATTTTGCTTTAGACTTTTTGTTTTGGAGTTTAACGGCTCAGATTTTACGCTTTTAAAAAAAAAGTCGCGTGCCTTGCGATCTATGTCAAGTGAATGCAGAGACCCTAACAAGATTCAATTTGAAATTGAGAATAAATCACAAGAAAATAGGAACTACGAGTCCACCGACTTCGCGGTTTGCTATGACCCTACTTTGAGGAACCGATTGCTGACGAAGCTTGGCTGGAAAACTATAGGAAAAAGCGTGAAGACGATCGTGAAGGAAGAAAAGATTTGCGTCCACGTTAAGATGGAGTTAAACCGGTTTTAACCAGTGCACAGTAGTCAGTGTAAAAAAATAAACGTATTTTTATTGTGCGATTGATATAGGATATTTATATGATCTGTAGTACAAATACTACTATTGTATAGGCCAGCCAAAGCTGATTTCATGTTGATCAAAAATGCTGAGTAAATTTTTCATATTTTATTATTTTTCAGTATTTGATAAGTAAGTTCCTTTTGATATACGCGTAATCTCTTTACTATTGTGTAATGATTGCAGTAAAGATGTTCTTAGTTCTCATTTCACATAGGCGTTCATTTTTTTTCGAAAAAGCTAAATCCTTTATAATCCAGGTGGAGACGGTGCTTATCACCAGCTTCTGTAGTGTTAGCGGATGAGAGTCTTCTGAGCCCTGGACGGGACACTAATCCATCGCAGGTTGGCTGTCAGTAGTTGCTGGTACTCATAACCTACCCCTGAAGAATGGAAAGCTGAGTCAGCTAACGCGGAAAAGGAAATTGCCCAAACATTCATATTTTGGCACAACCGATATCGAACTGGAAACCTTGTGGTCGGAAAGCAGAGAGCCATTCTCACCCAAAGCAAAGCCTAATTAAAAACATATTAAGCCATTTTTTTGCTATATCCGAATCAGAATTGGGGAACTCTTACTCAATCGATTATGTGTCAACTGGTATGTGGTTGAAATTTTCCCTCTACACTCGTATGTACAGGTTATAGCAGTCTTGCTACTACCGTTGCGTCGGTCAGTAAACTGAGCTAATAGAGTATTTTTGATAATTAGGTGGGTGAACAGAAAAGACCCGGATGGGAAAAACATTTTTGGTGGCGGATTCCTCGGCCTTGACAATATTGGTGAGTTAAAATCTTGACTTGAAAACCAAAATAACTATCTTAACGACATGTGATAAACTTGATGTAAGAGGAAAACATAATAGTTGTTAACGTTGTCTTGCTCTAAAGGTCTAGGTAAGGTACAAGTTATTGTTGGGCTTTGATGTTTTTGACGACTTACGTTAATCCCCTTCCATTTTTTGTTGCAACTTTTGAAATCATCATCAGGGCGAGCTAGCTTGGCATTCCATGCCGCGATGCCTCCAGTCATCCTTGTTGCTCATTGCATTTCAATCTGCTAGCTGTGTCTTCGATCAGTCGCTCAAAGTTATGACAAAGTTAATCTTCTTTGGAGCCTGATGAGATCGGGTCAAGGTGTGTCAAGGCGCTTGTTTTCTAAAATATCTAAACAGGCACAATTGCAGCCACTTTAAGACCCCATTCTCGGCTGATATAATAATCCGGGAGTTGATATTTACAGAGGTATGAAAACTGGAGTAGCCCTAGAAAAACCATCAGAGTCAGATTGAGATCTTAGTCCAGGTGCGTTTCTGAGACTCGAACTTTGGTTGGTATTGTTAGGAGGCGTGAGTATTTAAGCTCGGCAGTCGTGACCTTTAATGCCTGAATGAGTTTCACCGTGCTGGCATATATAGGTCGCGCTTAGGTTGGATTACCTTTTTCCGTCTAACAATCCCGGGACCATCCCCAGTTGCATTTGATTATAATGCCTTTAAGCTGAATTTACCTCGGTTTTAGGAAAGAAGAGTTCCTTTCCAAGCTTCCAAACGAATGTCCACTACATCAAGACAAATGTGAAGAATTATTGTCGAAAACTAGCTGTAACCTTAGCGCCCCCTTTTATTGATATAAACAATCTGAAAAAATAGTATAAAAGCTGAAATATAGTTAAGGAAACTTTGTTTTTTTAAAAATTTATTTGTGTAGGTATTTTTGACCGGTCGAAGCCATTGCCCATTGACGGCAGATTAGCACAGGTGAGTAGTGATGATTTTAAGGGGATACAGGTCATTTGCCATTTCCTTAATTTTATGAATTTTCCGAGAAACAAGTGTAAGGGGGTATTCATATTACTACTGTATTGAGTCTTCAGTCAGATTAAAGATTAGTTTTTTGGTGATACATGTTAGCTGTTCGTATATAACTGGTTATCACTGAACCATGTGTTTTTATTTTAATTGAAGACATTAGAATTGAACAGTTTATCATTTTTACGCATTTTCCCATTGCTTTCCAGGCAGATGGTACGGCCTGGATGGCATTCTACTGTGTAGTGATGTTGAACATAGCACTCGACCTGGCCGTCCAAGATCACTCATATGAAGACATGGCATCTAAGTTTTTTGAGCATTTTACACATATTGCAGACGCGATGAATGAAATGTCTGATGGCTTACGATTGTGGGATGAAGAAGATGGATTTTATTACGACCACATACAGCACAGCAGTGGTTACGCATGCCCATTGCGTGTGCGCTCACTGGTGGGCCTAGTGCCTCTTCTTGCTTGCCTTGTACTAGATGATGAATACATGAATGTTTTGCCTGGCTTTCGAAAGCGTCTCAATTGGTTCATGGAGAATAGGAAAGATTTGGCTTCACAGGTGGTATATCATTTCATATATTTTTTAATTGCGCGTAGATATCGGGTTCTGTTGTGCAGAAAATGTAAATAGTATTTCTTTCTACACTTTGCTTTAGGATTTACTCAGGATTCGGGTTGATAAAGATGATGGTGGTTGTTAAAATGATGGTAAAATGATGATAAAAATAATGGTGGTTATAGCGATGATTGATGATGATGATGATGATTGATAATGGTGATGATGATTACGGTGGTTTTAATGATGGTGATGATGATGATGATCAATTGAAGATGATAATGATGGATGATGGTGGTTATAATGATGATTATTATAGTTAATGATAATGATAATTGATGATGATTGATAACGGTGATGAAGCTGCCGCAGATGGTGGTTTAATGAAGATGATGTTGATAATGAAAGATGATAGTGAAGGTTATAATGACAGTTATGATGATGGTGATATTGGTGATTGAAGATGGGAACGATGGTTATGGTGATGTGGTTGAAATGGTGATAATGATGATGATAATGATAATAACGATGATGGTTGATATGAGAGTAATTGTTGTGGCGGTGATGGTTGAAGATGATGATGATGATGATGATAATGATGGTAACGTTGATGATTATGATGAAGACTTTCTCTTCGTTTCCAGCCGAAACTGGAAGGAATAAAAATTCGTTTTCAGGTCAATCTTCACTTTTTTCGTGTTTAAATTTATTTGATTCTCACCTATTTAACTTTGTAATGTGTTTTGTTGCAATTAATCAATGTAGATCACCTTTATGGACAAGGGAAGTGAAAAAAAGTATCATCACCTTCTGGCTATCCCAACTAAGGACCAGCTGAGAAGAATGCTTAGCTACATGCTAGATGAGAACGAATTTCTGTCTCCCTATGGTATCCGTTCTGTTTCCAAATACCACAAGGACCATCCGTTAGTGGTGCACTTGAACGGACAGGAGCATCGAGTGGACTACGTGCCTGGCGAGTCCAACACTTACATGTTCGGCGGTAACAGCAATTGGAGGGGGCCAGTGTGGTTTCCATGTAAGTAATCATTAATAAGTGAGAGAACAAAATTTTGAATTGGAGGCATTCTTGTTTTGTGGTTGAACATATAGTAGTTATGCAATGGTTTCGAGTGGGATACCGTGGAATATGCCACGCGTCACTTGTATTTTCCGTATTCACACGATCCTTTAGGCGAGTGTGCATAGGAAGAAAATACAAGTGACAAATGGCATTTCCACGGTATCATATCCCATGAGAAACCATTGCATAACTAATTTATCCCATGTCTTAAAAAATACGTCAACTAACTAATTTATCCCCTCGTTGAGAACGAAGAACTAAAACCGCAGTTTGTGCTGACGTTTTAAGATCTCAGAACGTTTACCAACAATTAACTTTGGCGCCATTTCGGAAACGTACACACACAGTTTTGGCGCCATTTCGAGCGTCTCTCGCAAGTAATGGCAGGAAGGCCAGGTGGAATACTACCTGTTGGATAGAGCAGAATATGCAACGGCTTTCCAGGCCTCTGATTGGCTGTATTTTTAAGGCATGGGATAAATAAATGTATTCTGTGCTAAAGGCAAATGCGAGAAAATTGTGGTCCCGTCGTCAGTTTTACTTGTTTTTAAATTTAAAAAGTTCGTGGATTCTGGCAGAGACGTGATTCTTGTAACTTTTTTTGCTAGTCTAATACCACTTCAATCATTATGAAGTACCATTCGTACACGCAAAGATTCGATCTCCAGAATACCATCATGATTTAATCACTTAATGTTCATTCAAGAAAGACAAAAGGAAGATCCCACATGCAAACACAGACACTGACAAACTAATACAGGCCTAAGTGAATGACATAAGAACATTTGTATTAATTAACGAAACGTTGAGAGGACACCGAAAAGACATTAGTTGGTAAAAAATGAAGAAGAAGTCAAAGTTCTAACAGTTTATTTATTTACTACATGTATTTTACAAATATAGATGAATCTAAAACAAAACAAATGTGGAAGGTGGAAAAAACAACCCTAAAAGGGTTGTTTACGTTAATAATATATATTCATTAAACCATTTTTTAAAATTTGCGAACTGGTTCTAATACCCAGAGGGATGTCATTCCACACTTTTGCAACAGAATGTTTAATATTAAATTTACCATAATTTGTATTTGTCTTACGTATGTAAAGTTTCTTATTCGCTTTGGAGCGAATATTATATCTATGTCCTATTAGAATCTTTTTGTAAAACGGCAAAGATAACTGTTTTATAATATAATCTTAAACTTTTGTGACGTTAGACTATTTTTTTTGTCTTGTGTCAGTGAATTTTTGCTTTGTGGAAGCACTCGAGAGGTACGATTATTTCTATGGCGACTCGTTCAAGGTTGAATGCCCAACCGGTTCGGGAAACCTTATGCGACTGCGTGAAGTCAGCCAAGAGCTCTCCCGCCGTTTGGTAAAATTGTTCTTACCAGACGAGAATGGACGGAGACCGTGCCATGGAAATGAGGCTCAGTATGCAACAAACCCACACTGGAAAGAACTGGTGCTGTTTTACGAGTATTTTGACCCTGATACCGGCCGAGGCTGCGGTGCTAGGTGAGTCCTGGGGCAGAATTACTATAAACCTTATCAAAAGAGAATGTTTGTTTGATGACGTCATTTTATTCAAATGTAATCATACCAATGGCCTAGTGGAGGTTATTTTAATATTTTTTAATCAAATTAACCTTTCTTTTCCCCGAACGAGGGAAGTGAGAAAAAAAAAGAAAACTCAAATAGTCCTCATCTATGTTCAATGATATCTACACGAAGCGCATGATAAGGTTTTAGATGGACAAAAAGTTTAACATATTGTTTTGAAAACTTCATGGCATAGCACCGAGAATGACTTTATGAGACTGTCTTTAGTTCATAGTTATGTACACAATTTTATTAATGCATTCGAGAAGCCTGAAAAAAGGCTTCAATAGTATTTTACCCCGGAGGCCTGCATGCAGATGAGGGGGAGCCGTGCGAGGTTCGCACGCCCCCC
>JAOBAY020070107.1:0-11837 GCA_025331085.2 Zoanthus sociatus | reverse complement strand
ATCGATTGTAAAGGACATCGCAGTGAGAAATAAAGATCCTCGGCAGAAAGTTATATTTGTGGTTATCTCGCGACCATCTTGTGATGTCTAATCTTTCTTTGTTGCCTCTCAACTACAGCTATGCATTTCTTCATCTCAGTAAATGAAAAATTCAATTTGTGCTTTTGTGATGAAAAGAGAAAGAAAAGCTTGATGAATGTTGTCCAACCTAAACAGAATGCTTAACTATTTTCACACACTGCAAAAGTTTTACCACACTGAACACTTGTTATTAATCTTAATTAATAACAGTGGCACATGTGATAAGACAAATGTTAAGAAAATCACAAGCAGGATTGAATGTTTAAACATGGGCAAACATTTGCTGCGCCACCAAGATCTGTCAATTAAAGACCTGAAACCCAAGAACCCAACAGCAACCCAAGTGCATAACTTATCAAGAAGTTTAGAAGTGCTTCAATGAATGCCAACTGTTCTCAATGAAAGTGATAATGAACGTAGTAACAAGTCTATGGATTTAATTATTTTTTTGTTTATTTAACCAGACGAGCTTTCTGACTGTTATTCAGTATCCAGCTGTCAAGAGTATGTATCTATGTGTTTTTCATTTATCAAAAATCAATTTTAACAACATCAAGAACATTTTTAGTTAACTTCTTATCAAATTAACTTAGATATTGAATGTTCTTCATACTTCGAATAAGTTGTATCTTACTTTTAATAGATCTAATTTAATAGCTATAGGCCATCAAGTACTATTTATAATTTACAGGTAAGCTAACACTGAATGAACTTAGTCAAAGCAAAATCTTACAAGTTTATTTTATTTATATATTCTGAAATGTGGCTCACCTTTACAAAGCAAAGAGCTCTTATCAAAATATTTAATAAAACATATTCACATACTGTATAGAAACCACATTTTGATGCTACAACTATTTTATTAATACAAGTACATGCTTCTTAAATTTGAGTACGTTTATGCTCTTCAAAGAATCTTCTCTTGAATATAATAGTTTTTTAAATACACTTTCTGCACTTCAGTCATCTTTTGATCCAAATGAAATCAATCTCTGGTAACTATATTATATCAGCTGGATACTCGGACAGTAATTTGATATTTTTATTAAAACATCTGGAACATTATTCTACTTTCTTAGTACAGTATGACTGAAATTTTAATGAATATCCACAGGGAATTAATGGCGATTGCCATGTTTTGCCATGTCTCATTCCTTCCTCAGAATAATGAAATCAATATAACTATCAGTATAACTGAACTAAGTAAATAATTTCTAGTAAAGTCTTTATATAGTTTCATTTTGAAGATCAAGATATTACATACACACACATGGATACAAATAGGCCGTTTAGGCTAATTTTTGAAATGTCTCACACAACTTAAAAAGTATATTTATCGTATAGAGAATAAACGGACGAGCATCATACTTTTTAAATTTTTTCAATAGCATAAATTGCAGAAAAGATATGAATTTTTGAATTATTAAAAATGCAATATTTTTGTGGGAAATTATCCCAATACTACTGCTTATATTCAAACGAAAAACTGTGGTCCAACTCTTCCATCACCTTTAACATTTAAATAATCATAACTTTTCACAAAGTACTTCCATTGATTTCAAATTTTCACCAACAATAGATCTTATGATAACGCATCTTTTAATTAGTTGACGTTGCCATGACTACCATTCGTTACCATGGCAACACCATTTTTTAGCGATTTTGTGCATTTCTTTGAGTATTTCTTTAATTTATGCTTATTGAAGGTAAAACAAACTCTCATCCTCTAGCGAGCTAGACTGTCAAGGTAAAGTAGTTGCCATGGTAACCATATAAATAAATACTATTAAAGATAACGGTTACAAAAACAAATAATTATAGCGAGTTAATGAAACTGGAATATATTAATCTATCAGTTAGTCTTTGCTTAGGAAACTTTCCTCTCATGCCTTTTTGTTGCTATGTACAATTCTTTTGTATATTATCATAGCTTCCTATAATAGTTGCTATGGAAACCCTGTATCTCACTTAAAAGTTAAAAACTTGGACGAAGTAAGGCTCATTTTATTATACGTTATATTTCAATAGACTAAATCTGTTCTGTTTATGAAGATATATCGAATTAATATCTTAACAAATAATGGGTGAATAATTATCGTAGCTTATACAGTAAACAGTTATAGAATAATCAAGTCGCCGCGTTTCAAGTCACTCAACAAAGGTGCACGGAACTGTTCATCATCTCCATCAACATCATATTTGACAAGAAAAAAAGTTCTCAGTTTGTTTCGTGGAATGTGTCCATTTTCAATGCCGACTACAGTGCCAAGGTACCAATCGGGAATATCGTCCTCAGTGTCCTTAATTCTATGTTTTATTTTACTGTTAATCAATAACGTTGGATCATCACAGTAGTTCTCAAACATTTGCTGACAAGATGTTGCTTTCCGTTTTGTTCTTGCCTCTTTCAGTTTGCTTAGAACTTTAATTTTTTCTTGTTCCACAACTTCCTCCCAGTTATCTCTCCTTCTGATTGGCTGATTGGTACCAGAGTCATGTGTATCGTCTGTGGGGACATTCATTATAATTACTTCTTTCAGATGTTGGACAAGGGTTTCAGTGTCAAAGATCTTGTGTGTTCCTCCAGCTCGTGTCTCAGCTTGAAAATAAAACTGCTTTGGTGCTTTCGAACCAGCTAGCTTGTGAAACTTGAGCTGGAGCAACACACAGTTCTTGGCCTCATCAACGCTTTCCAAATTATGCAGGTATTCATCAACTTCTGCTTCTGAAGTCCAAACTCCCCCACATGTCATTGCTAAGTTATTTGTGACACGAACAAGCTCTGCCTTGCTTTCTACTTCCTTCTGAAGTGCCACTTCTTTCTTCCTTTGTCTCTCTTTCAAACGTTTCTGCCTTTTCTCAAGGACACTCGCCTGGCGTTTCTTGTGCTCATCCATTATCCATGTGCGAGCACTCTTTCGCGCGTCTTCAAAAAGCTTCTCCTTCTCCTGAGAGCCCAACCCATCCAGCCATGTCGAGGTCTTGTTATTTCGCCACATTACTAGAGCTTCATGTGTCTCAATGCGGGCGGATGGCTTAACTCGGAGCTGCAAGTCTAGCTGGGCAAAATCACGCTCGCTGACGATGTTTGTCTTAGGGACATTGACAGTTTGCTCATTTTGATTGTTGGGAGGCTGATGAAATTTTCCCCCAGGAAGATGGTCTGCGGCTTGACGCTCAAGCAGTAACAGTAAATGCGCACAAAGAATCTCGAGAATCTGTTCTGTCAGATCAACAAATTCTTCGTCATGCTCCATGAAAAGGCTGTCGTACAATTTATCGCGATGAATTGGTGCAATCTCTTCAGAAAAGACAGCCTCCCCACTGAGAAGAGACGAAGAATCGTCCATCCAGCGCAGCAGGCTCAGTTGAAGCTGGTGGTAGTGTGGACCCATGGCAAGAACCCCAATGTCAGACTCTAGGAGCCTCCAGAGGGGCCCAGTAACAATCTTGTCGATAATGCCAAGAGCCCGGATACCAGCCAGATACACAGGGACCTTGATGTCAACATAAACAGACTTCAGCAACCTGTTGGCGTTCGGCCACTTCTCTAAGAACTCTACGAGATGATCTTTGTGATAATAGAGTGCAGTAGCATTATAGAAAGCGATGTTGATTCTGTTCCCCCTCCAACTGACCAGGTGCATATCTTCTCCCTTTCCCTTGAGGAATGCGTCGAAGTGGGAGGCAACCCCTGCTTCATCACTCCCATGCTCTTCAAAGGCTTTGCAAGCTGTTCGTAGCAATCGAAACGTTCCGCATTCACTGTTGTCGAAAGTGAAAGGATTCTTCCCTTCCAACATTGCTCCTTCTGCTGATTTAAGAGCTTTAGCAGCCTCCTCTGCAAAATTAACAATCAAATGTAATCCACAGAAATAGTGGCCAACATTCATAAGCGATTGTTTCTCGTCTTCGGTTAAGGTTTCCCAGTTGGCCACTACATCTGGGATTACTCTTGAGCGCAGTTCATCAAACTCTCTATTAAAAGACGTATTAACGGCAGCTCGGTCACTCATAGTACTCGTTATTGACACAATGAGTTGTTTAATTATTTTTTTTCGCAAATCTGCATCATCCATAGCTAGTGCATGTGCTATATCTTCGAATTTTTGCACCAACGCTTCTGTGAGATCGTCAGCTGTCTGTCCACCAAGTTTCATCATTCCAAAACTCAAGCTATTACCTTCCTTTGACGTCACTTGAAAACTTTGGTAATGCTGAGCAAATTTTGTTGTTCCATCTCCATGCAAGCAGTTTCCGATAAGCTCTGATGTATTGCCACCTTGAAGCATTGTTTGCCCTACCTGGTAATCGGCGATATGTCTCGCTTCCAAGGAAAGTCTTGATTTGAGGCCAAGGCTCGGTAGAGTCAAAACTTCCTTATTTGCAAACTTGCGCAGCACAGTCCGTATAACACTGTCAATCTGCCTTAATGCTACATTGTACGAAATTAAATCCATTATTACTTCCCTCACTTCGTCAGTGTATTTACCATCATCGGTGAGGGTTTGGATTTCAGGATCTTCGGCCAGTGCCAGAAGTTTTTCTAATTCTACGTTTTCCTCTCTAAGTTTTTTAATTTTCTCTTCCAACAAATCAATTTTCAATAGATTATCTTCTTCCAGATTAAGAATTTTTTTATCCGTGTTGTGGCATTTTTTTTTCAGATTAGATAATTTAGTTTGAAGTGTCTTTCTTTGGACCTTTAATAGTTTTGTTTTGCTTTCATTTTCTTCAAGTTCGGTTTTCATGCTTTGTAGTTTCTGTTTTGCTGCAATTATCTCGGCATTTTTCTTTTCAGCTTCCTCTTGCAGTGAAACAATTTTATTTCTATTTTCTTGCAATTCGTCCTTTTTCTTGTCAATAATTATTTTGCTTCTTTTGACTTGCCTTTTGAGGTTCTTTACATTTTTCCCAACGGCAACTGGTGACATTTTTTTACTTGCGGCAAGCTTTACAGAAATCGCGTCCAATTCTTCGGACTTTTTGTCGAACTGTTTCTGGAGAGCTTGCAGCTCGATGCGTAATTTTTCATGATCTTTTTCATGATCAACTGTTGCCTGACGATAGCTTTCAGATACTGCAAGGAGATCTTCTATATTGTTATGATAAGCCCCAAGAAGGTCGCTGTACTCCTGTCCCATTTCCTCTGTTTCTGTTTCAAGTGACAAAACTTTTCTTTTCAGCGTCTTGTTTTCTCTCTTTTTGGCAAACAATTCCTTTTTCAATGCTACCTTTCTTGGCGTATCATGCTGCGTTGCTCTTTCTAATTTCGAAACGGGAATGTTAAATTCGCTTTCAAGAAACTTTTCTCTTTTTTCTTTCGCTCTTAATTTATTTGTTAATTTCTGATAAACTTCTTTCATTTTGTTATAGAAAGTTGTTGGCTGGGCCTTCGTTTCAACACAGAATTTCTGAAGAAATAAATTTACGAGTTCTGTGTGGCTTACTGAATCTTTGTTGGTTTTGTAAAATTCGTAGACATCTCTGTTAGTTAATTTAGCAGAAATACTTACAACGTTCTCTTCGACTTCGCCACGAGAATTAGATGTTGAAATATTATCCGCAGCCTCGGCCATTACTTAGCTTGTTGGTAGGCAGTCGCTCATTAAGTGCGAGTCCCTCTTACTAAATTCGCTTTGTCGTTTCGCCGTTTAACTTTATTCAACAGCTTTTTCACTCAAACAAAACTAGAAAGAATACTTTTTCTTTTACAACTACAAAGAACACGCCACGCAAATAATTACAACAGGAAATTTTATTTCGAAATATAAAATAACTAATTTTACTCACGAAAACATCACGTACAAAGTTCTTTGAGGTATGTGTTGAAAGATAAATTCATGTACTTCCTAAATCCTGCCTTATTTGGAGACTATAATGTATTCCATACGCGACATCACTGTTTTATTAACTATATTGAAGAACGCTTTTGGCCGAAGGTCAGGACCATGCTCTATGTTGACAGTTTAAGTGATTTCACAACAATACATCCGATAACTTTCGACGATTTCGTTTTGAAATATTTTAACAACGTCAATGAAATTACAGGATATTAAAAAGGAATGATTAATCTTACCATTCGTATTTGTTTGGGAAACCTAAAGGTAGGAACAACAATATAAAATAGCAAATAACTTTCGACCGGCCTTCAAAACACTCAAATAACATGCGATTCAGAGGTAATATGACACGTGACTAAACGGTCTAATACAAATTAATTTTTTTTTAAATTGTTCATGTTGATATGAATCTCAAGTGCAGCATAACAAAGGAGTGAGAAACGAAGTAGAGTGAGATATCAACTTATCCTTGAGGAGATTAAATTCACATAGACTAGTAAACATGTAATTTGTTGACTGTTATATAGGAACTGATAAATACCAGGACAATTACTTCTTTTGCTAGACTGACGTAGTCATGACTACCATGATATCTTCACATTATGAAAGATGAAAATCGTATCTTTACTGGATACCAAATTTCATCATTGGAGAAACCCTATATTACATCATTGTCTATATAATGAAATGAAACCTTTTATAATACATTGATAACTAAAAGGAAATAATTTTTATATTAAACTGTTTTGGTAAAATTTCTGTGCTGGAGCAAAACTTTGTCATGGAAACTAAGCCTTATCCAAACCTTAATACTTGTGGTATAGTAATAAAAGTGATGAAACGGCGTGCATAAATAACTAGCTAGGTACGGAAATAAGCCAACTGTTTCAATTCATACTTATGTGTCAAATGAAATTTGATATTTGGGATAATATCAAGATGGGCAATAACTAGATCGTTTTATTTCCCATTTATTTTCCTTGTTTATAGAAACCCAGAGTAACAAAACTTAATCCCTGTTAAGACACCAGGATATAAACAAAAGGGAAGATCTCTGACTGTTCTTATTTCTAGAGAACAGCACAAACTTTTCGCCCAACTTGCTTCAGGCTATATAAAGAAGGTATGGATAAAGTCTGGCTCTGAAATATTATAGGATTTTTAAAATACACCATGTGAAAGCTTTGAGGCACTAAATTTAAAGGATAATTGATAACTCGTTCTATTTTAAACTATTAAAGCTCTTTTTTATTGGAACATACTTATTTATACATACAAATTAGTATAATTATAAAAGTCAGGATCTGAGGAAGGGTTAGTTTGCATTCATGATTAAAAACAGTAAGTATGCACCAGGTGGGAAATTCTGGTTTAATTCTTTGGTGCGTCGTGTTAGCGTAATTTACAGTGGTTAAACTTTTTTCATATATTGATTCAACGCTAAACCAATACTTAGGAAAGGGACAAACGTTACGCATAAATCATTCAATTAAGGACTTAAAACAGAACGCCCTTTAACACCGTAGGCAATTAAGATAAACAATCACCTGCAGGCCCGCAGAGCTATAAATTTGGAAGAAGGGTGCAAAAAATCTGGAGATTCTGTAAAAAAGCGGGAGATTCTATAAACTGCCAAATTCAGAACATGCTCCTGAAAAAACAACCTTCGAGATAAACAATTTTTTGAAACAATGCCTTATCGACAAAGCACTGCTCGAATTAGCAGTCTTCTAATAAAACCAAAAAGTTTACAAGGATAACAGTTTTGTAAAACTAAGAAAAAAAAACTAGTAAGAAAACCTCAAAAGAAAAATAACACAACTGAAATTGTGATCTAAGTCGTGCAGACTCCGTGTGTAATGCAAGGAACGACTGTACAGCACGCAATCGAGCGGTGAAGTGAAGCAACAAAATATAATTCGCTCATTGTTGTACTTCTTGTCTAAATCTTGGGGAAAAAAGGGAATTTCAGGTTTTTGCCGGGAGGCCCGGAGAAAGGAGAAAAATACGGGAGTCTCCCGGCAAAACCGGCAGAATTGGCAGGTCTGAGAAACTGAACTGAAAAAAAAAGTATATAAAAGTTCAAACAAAATAGAAACTTCCGAGAAACAAGTGAAATTTATTCTTAAACATAAAACCGTCCCTAAAGAAATAACGCAAAATATAGAAGCTGCAATCATTCGAACACTTGCTTAAATTAAACTTTTAAGCTTCATGCTTTCTCGTATATATTTTTTTAAATTTCAGTAAAAAAGTTTTGACTCATAAACTACTTAGTACTTCAGACAGCTTCCTGGTGAGTAGCATTTTTTGGTTCGAACAAAATGTTTAAGTAAGATAAGCCCTGTACCTGTTCTTGGGGTATACCATGGTTCTTGAGGTAGACAAATCCGATTGTGCTAAAAGCGTCGTGAAGTTGTGTTACCAGTTTTATTACATCTTCATCACTGACATCGGGCTGATTTTGTCGTTGTAAACTCAAGGCGCCAAAATCGACCACTGGAATATCCCAACCTGTCTCGACCATTTTCACAAGCTAAACTTGGGTTTCAGAGATGAGGTCAACAACAGTTGCAGACATCAATCACGACTGAAATAAATATTTAAGTGCCTTTTTTCACTCCATACATAGCGATCACCTTCTATCCATTGTCGTCATGTTGTGCAATGATGTGCACCATGTTTGACGCCCGCGATTTTGTGGTCAGTAAAAATAAATTATGCGGGGGGAAGTGGGCGGCGGGTGGCGAGAGGGATGGTTTCCGGCAGCTCGCGAGCAAAAAAAAATTTCAAGTGCAACAAGCTTTGAAAAAGATATCAAGCGTGGAATATGGAGAGAGAAAAAAATAAATATATTTCTTATAAAAGCTATCTTCTCTTCCTTTATAAAAAGCCACTGTTTTCACGAGACAGCGTCTATTGAAAGTTATCTTGAAAGATCTTATTTCAAGATAATATCAACGTAGCAGTTTTTTTTTCTCATTCTTTTCATATACTTTCTTTTTTTTTCTAACATGGGTAATGTTACAATAAATAGTTGCTGCTGTCTAAACGTAAAATATTATCAAACCGAGAAAAGAAAACATTGTGATCGTCGCTAAATTTTGAATCAAAGAAGTGAGTCTGCCTTCACAACAATACTTTGGCATTTGAACAATGTCAATTTAAAAGGATGTGTTCTCAATGTCGTTCACGGGAGCATGGAACTTATTGGAAGTCGTTGATTCGGATGGCAACTAGCCAACTTTGCAATTCCTTGCGGTTTAGCTATACAATCTTTTTTATAAGAATCTTCTTTATAACAGCATCAGGCTGAAAATCGGCCAAAATTTAAGAACTTGCTAAGAACACACGTAAGAAATCATAGAATCAACAACTAGGAGTCAATAGTGCAACATTGGCAAAATACATGAAATTCTACGAGAACAATTTGCAGGACTCATTATTTCTCTTTTTGTTTATCAAATATCGAAGCTCGTATGTTCGTAGACACAAGTATACCGAATGTCTGGACAGCAACCAGTGATTAAATTTTGTTTCATAAACTAAAGTGAATTTTTCCGAGCCTAAAAAGCGTGTAAAGAACATTTTTAAAAATATTTGGGACTAAAATCCCCAAAATATTTAAGGACATTCAGCCTCGGGTCAAAACTAATACGTTCTGATAACAGTGTAGGAACGTCGCGCACGTGTGGCAAAATTTGATTATTCATGTGCCGTCTTTGCCAAAGCAAAATTTTCTTAGCGTATAATGAAGCTATTTTCTCTTCCTTTATAAAGAGCAGCTGTTTTGTATTGAATGCTATCTCGAAAGATGTTATTTCAAGATAATTTCTCATTGTTTTCATAGTTTCTGGGCAGAATGATGCTCAGATACCTGGGCAGAAAGGGTTGTACGTGCGTTAACAAACTCGCACGTACACATTTTTTAAAGGAATCCGCTTTATAAGAATCAAGAAGCTCAGATTTTGGAATTTCACGAACTTTTTGAAGATCATACTGGGGCTCAGTAACTCAACCCGCATATAATATTTTGCTGTACACATCTTTTGTTTTCACAACAGTCGTACCACCCCCATTCTTTAAAGATGGTTTTTATATATGGAAACCTTAAAATTAATGTGTTTTGATTGATCAAAAGTGTCAAATAATAGGAGTAACGACTGAATACCCCGCAACTATTGCTCTTGATTTAACCGGGCATTTATTTTTAAAGAACGACGAATGCGCAGGGGTAAATTATCGACAGTTGCGGGTTATTCTGTAGTAAATATTAGACTATTTCTCTTTCGTTTTTCCGCCTGCAGAACATATTTTTTTATTGCTTTTTGTAAAAAGTTCTCCAGCCTCTTCTATTTAGTGAAGCTTGAAACCATACCATTTTATACACGCACTTCCGGTTTCACTGCTTCAACCAAGTGAGGACTTACAAAAGCGAGTAGCCACTGTGTAGTGTGTAATCTTCAGATGACACTAGCAAACAATATGTGATACATACGATTAGCGGCTGAAGTCCAGACTGTGTCCAGAGTCGATTCAAGGATGTCACTAGCATTTCAGTACATACTGAAGGCGATACATGCGATCAGCGGTTCAAATCTAAATAGATTTTTAATTAACTGCCGAAAATAGAACAGTATAGTCACTATTAACAAAATAGTGTACTAGGCAGCACTCACTTTCAATTAAAAAGACCTAGTTTAAGAAATTATATATAAGGCTCAACATGTCAACATTTTAAGACTCGCGATGCAAGGGAAAAAAGTACGATTCTTATAAAAAGAACTTAGTGTATATAACTATATTGTGTGTGTGGTTAATTAAGTAAATAGAAGTCCATTAGGCCATAACTGAACCATATCCAAGAGCTAAATTTAATAATTCAGATTTTACAAGAAATTCGCTGTTACAATGTTACCAGTCAGAGTGATTACTTCTTTTTTGCTAGCTTTTATGTTTTTTTGCAAACCTAATGCTTTCAGCTGTTTTACACTGAAGAAATTCATCAAGCCTTTTGAGAAATCTGAGATCACATTTCAACCTAGATTTCCTGAAGGCTGAAAGCACCTTTTGTAATAAAAACACAACATCCACCAGCGACAGTTGATATATCTTTAACAACAGTTGAATATTTATTTATTAAGTTTTGGCAAAATTACCCTACTCTTACACGCGACAGCGGCGTGTTTGAAATTGGACTTTTGGCATTCGGCAAAACTTTTGCTGTGACACTGACAGAGTAAAACAGTCGCACTTGAGAGCGGGATTTTAAGTGTCATGAGGAGATAATCATAAAATTAATGAAGTGTCTAAATGACCGGCATCCAGTCACGCAACTGACATAGGCAGCTAGTTCATTTAATTTGTGTTCTAAAAATAGAAGATTTAAGAAGAAAAATTAACATCGAGATTAACATCGAAAGTTCTTACATCGACAAAGAACCGACGCAATTCAAAATCCGGTGTAAATAGTGAAACATGACAAAATTTATGGCCATCTGAAAGCGTGGTTCCCTGCCGAGTGCCGATCGCGAAATGTATGGCAGTTAGTCTTCACACTTAAGTAATCCGGGGTACGTTGTCGGCCAGTTAACAATATTATGTTAAAACGCTCATCTTTCAATAAAATGATTATCAAGTCCATAGATCCAGTCGTCATTAGAATTCTTAAAGATTTGTCCAATCCGTGTTCTTAAAGTGTGAAGACAAATTATATCTGATCCGTTAGCAAAAACATTTAAAAATATTTATATTGAACTAGAAATTTCTATTAGAAAGGTGAGTGCTGCGAGAATACATTAGAAAGATAAACAATATGGTTTTAACGGTGCTGGAGTGATGTGAAGATGGTGACAGCTGGACCACAAACACAATTGGAAACATTTGGGATGTCAACATTTGAAAGTATATGTT